>CM075855.1:53178781-53451281 GCA_037975125.1 Latrodectus hesperus
TATATAACTAAAATTAAGAGGATTTTCCATCTTTTATAACAGTTGCTTGTTAAGGATCAACAAGGAAGTAATTAAATCTTAAGAGTTCCTATAATTTAACAAAATTTATGAAGACTTAATGTATTTAAATACTTTTAAACAAATAATAATAAATAAATACTTTTAAATACTCTCTCTCTCTCTCTCTCACACACACACACACACATGTTTCGATTATTATGTGCTCTTAGTGAAAATTTGTCATACATTTTTCCAGTATGTCTTAGCTTGTTAAATTCAACTTTACCGTGACATGAATGTGGATTAAATTGTCCTCACATATATTTCTTAATGTATTTTTTCTAGATAATGTCAACAGATTTTTTTTTCGAGCGTTTGTTGATACGCATAATTATAATCTATACTTTTAAATATGACATCATAATTTAATTTGCTGACCTATTTTAGTGGATTATTGTATGAACCAATTTGAATAAGAACGAATAGCCATTAAAACTAAAAAAATATTTTCTGGAAAATAGACAATGGGTCACGTGCAACTTCGCTTTTTAAAATCTTCAAGAATAAATACATCACATATATAATAAAAATATAGATACGAATGAAAAATTTAAAAAATGATTTATTCAAGTGCACACTCGTATGTACACGGTCTAAAGTTAAGTACTTAAAATTTCACTATTTACTTATCAATATACAATAATACTTGATTTTTGATATTTCTTATACTGTCTCTCACAGAATAAGACAAAATTAAACAACTAAATTTATTATTCTCATCAGTTGTGGTGTTTTTGGCGCATACCTGAACAATGCCATTCTATTTTAGATGAAATCAGAGCTTTTATTTGATGACAATTGCATGACGTATAGTTACAATCTGCATTATTACGTACTATAAATGCATAGCGCTATAGGTGAGCACCGGACAGTATCTTAAAATGAACGGATTTTGAATACTTGTCCATCACCAAGTGCCTCGTAATTTTGAACTATGGTCAGTTGACGAGGTCAAACCTGAGCTGGCACCCTCCTCTCCACAATCACCTTGTATAGAAATATAGTGATTAATATTTTCAGACAGTTCCTCAAATGACGCTTTTGGAGACCACCAGTTCCTTTTTGTCGTTGGTTCGATGACTGGTTGGTTGATGGCTGGATCTAATCATTTATTAATATGATTTATGTCGAGAATTTTGAAATTATATTCTAATTTTCTTCTTATTTTTCAACTGTCTCCCACTCTAACTATAGATTATTTTAGTATTATATCAAAAAATTTATAGAAATTAAATTTCTAGAAAAACACCTCTGGTTTTGTTAGCTTTATTGAACATGCCAACAAGAAGAGCACGTTAACTATCTCTAAATGATAAAACACTTTATTGATCTTTATCGTTCCTGAAATGCTGATATTGGATTGTGATTTGTCATTGTACATAACGTAGTAGTATTGTTCTGATATTCGACCACTTGATAGCTATCCTCATTCTGTTTTATGCTCGCATTTTGTGAGTAATTATTTGATAATTAATCCAGCTTAGAAAACGCTATGACCTTCTTCATTTATTTATTAAGGAAAAGACGTTTTCTTTGCGTTAGAAGATGTGAAAAGCTATTTTTATCTTACTCTCGTGCTGTGTCTTTCAGTCCTTCCTAAGTATGACTTACTGGACCAATAAAATTTTGTTCAACACCATAATTAAATATTATTTTTTAAAATTGTTTCCGTTATGATAGAAAAAGGCAAGTTTTAGAAATCTTACAATGACTGCATTTCAAAATAAGAGCTCTAAACTATGCCAGAAAAAATAGCTTTTGAATTCAATTAATTACTGTGGTGTGTAGTAAAAGTATATCAGATAAAACGTCAAGAACAAGTATTGTAGTACTTCTGAAATAAAATGTACTAAGAACCACTTCAATCTAAAAATATTTTCATAAGAAGAAAGATTCTCAAGTAGCTTTTTAGTTGGTTGATTGCTTGTTAGTGGATTGCCTACACTACAAACTACCCCATTCAGAGCTCAAGTCTTAAGCTATGATTTTACAGAAAATCTGTAGGGATATGTTGTTATTGTTGCACCAACATATTTCCCTGTACCTAGCCCTGAATCGGGCTTTACCAGTTAGATAGAACCAGCAGGATGGAGTCTTCGTGATTTTGAAGCAAGAGCCAAGTAGAAGACTCCTAATACTTGGCCTGCCATTCCCAGAGGTATCATTTCACTAGGAGGACATTGCGACCACGACCAGTTTTAACATGCTCCAGACGCCTTTAGAGAACATGACAGATCTTCGATTAAGTAGGGATTCAAACTCATTACTTTCCGATTATGAGAAAGACGCCGTAACCAACCAGGCCACCACGGCCAATAGGGATATATTGTTTCACCCATTTCCTGGCTGATAATCTCTTTAGACTTTTTAAAATATCAAAAGTATTCTATAATGGTCGAAAATAACTATTAATCTCAGCAATGTTTCGTTAATTGATTCGATACAGTAAGAACTAATTCGCTCTTTAATACTTATGTACTTTAATTCCTTGTTTTTTGCTATGCTCCATCGGTTAATGGATATGATAACGGTATGATATGATTGTAGATTATTTTATTTTTTCATAATATCAACTGTTTATGTTTTGAATTCCAATACTATTTTATTAAGCGGAGTTACTCTGCATTAATCTTGCTGTTAAAGATGCCATAAGCAAGCCTTTTCAAAAATTTCTAATTTGCAGTGACTCGATGTCATCCCTACTGGCTCTACAAGATGTAACTAGTTTTGAAAGACTTATAGTAGAAGTCCAGACTCCAATTAATATGTGTGATATCAAAAATATTTCCTTCACTTTCTCCCATATCAAGGGTCATAGTGGTGTGTATGGAAATGAGAGAGCGGATTTCCTGGCCAAATCTTCTCTTTCACTTCCAAATAAACTCAATACCAGCTTACCCAAGTCTTTTTTCAAAACCACTACCAAAAAGAAGATTATCACAGAATGGAACTCAGGTTTCATTTCCTCTCCTAATTGTAAGTGGACCAAATATTTTCTCCCTTCAGTTCAATGCAGAATTAAGAACTATTGGTTTTACACTGACTTTAAAATTACGCAATTCCTCACTGGACATGGGAAATTCAATAGTTACCTACACCGTTTCCACATTAAAAACAGTGAGGTGTGCAAGTGCAACTCTGGGAATGACAACCCTTCTCACATTCTTCTTGAATGCCCATCTGTTTCAGAAGTAAGGAACGAGCTTTGTAAAGACTTAGATAACAAGTGGCCCCCTATTATGGTGGACCTAGTTAAGAAAGAGAATTTTGAATTTTTTGTAAAATTTATCCATGCTGTTATCTAATTCATTTTTTATTTTTATATCTCTTTTTTTCTCTCTTCCTACTTTTATTATTATTTTTTCTCATCTCATGATTTATTTGGATTTGTTATGTAGTACATTTATTGTACGTTCGGCCCCTGTGTGGTATTCCTTGGTGCACAGGGAGATATTTTTGTTTTCCCAAATAAAAAAAATACTATTTTATTAATCTTATCAACGTAATTTGGCAAATATTTCTAAAATGTTATTCAATTTATTGATTGTATTTTTTTATTCAATAATGTTTAATAAATTAAATTTCTTTCTATGAAATGTATATGTTTTAATTTGCATAAAAATACTGTTAAAATAGAAAGCTCATGGAAAGAGCTTCCAGTAATGTCTCCGTGAGTGGCTTAAATTTGGCGTTTATTGCGTAGGACACAATCATGAATGAGCACAATATTTTTTGAAAGACAGGCATAGATTGCTTAAAGCTAAATTTGAAGAGAATGCCAGGCCATATTATATAGTTTTCCTATCATCAAATTGTAAAAAAAACTTGTTAACAATTTATAAGCCAATTAAACAACGAGTAAAACGTTTTCAATTGATTTTGAATGAATATAAGTATAAAGGGAAAAAAAAAAAAAAAAAAAATTTGTTAGTATTCGCGTCATCAGGCTGAAGATATAAATTTAAAAGTAATATAATTAATTTAAAAAGAAATACACCATGTAGTCAAGCAAAAACTAATTTGAAGTTGAACCCGTATTCGAATATTATAATAGAATAGTCACACAAGCAGGAGTTTGACAATTAGCACATATATTTATTTTTATCGTTTAATAATATCACAAGGTAATCAAATAATGTTCATCATTTTTTCAATTTTTTTGAGAAACTCTGCAATAGTAATTTAATAAATCATGAAATTATTGGTTATTAGAAATAATTGAAGAAATGAGTGGTAGAAGGAGTAATTCAACTATTTATATCTTGGAAACATTGTAATTTCAAAATAATAAACGGTAGTAACTTTTTATTTTAACACCAAGCATAAAATACGTCAATTATTTCAAGAATACCTAATTTTTCTGGTGAAATAAAGAAATTGCTTGAAAGTCAAAGATACTAAAACTGTAAAAGTCACATATTTTTTTTCCTTAATTTAACTTTTTCATTTTAATTAAGATGCACTGGACTGTTATAATAAGTTGAAGCTTTTGATAATATTAAGTGTGCAATAATTTGACATTTTCTTATTTTCCTTGGCAGAAAATATGCAAGAAAAAGTGCTTTGAAATTACAAATTTAATCAATTTGGAAATAAGTTTTGTCAATTTTGCACTTAAATCCTCCATTTAAAAAAAGGCATTTCCACCCACTAAAGAATTGCCACTTTTAATTGCAATATCAATCTAACTTTTGTTAGGTAAAGATGAGGGTAAGTTAGAAAGATTATAGATATTTAATGTTTAAATAACGTTAAAATTAGTTATTGGAATTGTCTAATTAGTGCAATTTTTCGCTATGTATCGAAAATTAATCCCCATTGTATAGAAAAATCTGGCTTAGCTCTCATTAGTTATAAAATTTTAAGGATTAGCAATTTATTTTTCACCATACTTTTTTTAAAGAATAAGGATTCCGTTTAGTTTTCAAATTCAGTTGCATAAATATAAAAGAATGATTATTTTGGCATTAACAAATATCTACTAATATTCACATAAAACCTCTTCCGTAACTTATCTGCACTGCTTTGTTCCCTCAAAAACCATTTAAGAAGCTTAAAATAATACCTCACTCCCTTAATGTACTCAAAAAACAGGGGAGACAAAAGCGATACTGAAGGCAGAAACACGAACTCCACATTACACAATTCGTTCTACCTTACTCCTGTCGACTTGCCAGGGTATCACGTGATGCGCTGGAGACGAATGTGTTGCCAAACTCAAGTGGAGAAATGCACTCCGGTTTCGGCTTATTTATCTATTGCCTGCCCTCAGTTTTCGATGTCGTCTGCTGCAATAAACGAAGCATATCGTCTTTGTGTTACACGCTCACTTGCCTTATGAGTGATATTTTGTAGAGTCATATGCTATATTTTTAGTTGCATAGAAATGTCATCTCTTTCTTGTCAATGCACTTGAGTCAGTTACCTTTTAATTAATGAGGTACACAGCTGAAAAAAAAAAGTGAAAGGAGTGCGTTTAAGCGCATAAATGTATCTTTTATTGTAAGGATTTGCTTAGATTAGGTTTTATTCTATTAAAAGAAGATGTCATAGACTCTAGATGTGATAAATTGATGCAATATTTTTTTTATAAAATCTTAAGAGGGAATTCAAAACAGGCATTGCACATGGATATGTTATGTTTCTCCCATGATATAATATACTTTTTTAGAGTTATATGTATAAATATGCTTGAATTTGTATGTTTAATAAAACAAATTTATTTATATTAAGTTTTATTTATTCAATTAAAAATAATTTATAACAGGATTTGATATCAAATTTAAAATAGTTAATGATATCAAAATATTGAAAATTATTCATAAAATTGAAATTATAGTAAATAAAATAAAGTTTTATGCTTGTGCTATATATCATCGATCATAGTTGATAATAAATATATAAATTTTTATATTGTTTAATCAATTTGAGTAAGCCTAAGATGAAGCTCTTTTATTCTTTGCATTGCCATAAAATCTTCCTGTGAATATTTTTAGTTGAAGCATTATTAGTATTAAAATTATAAAAAGTTTCTTTTAGATTAAAATAATATTAATTATTTTAATCTATACATTTTGGTACATTAATACACCTTTACTGTTTAGTTTTAAGCTGTCTTATACCAGATTGTATTGATTATAGATTTATGCATGATTAATTTTATTTTACTAATTAGATGCTTGCATTCAATTTATAAGATTAATTTAAGTATCAAATTTTTATTTTTGCATTTACATAATTTTATGTTTGTTATTGTAGTGAAAAAAATATATTTAACGCATATATTGAAGAAAAATTTTAACCCTCAGAAGAATATATTTAAGTCAATCAATATTTAAGGAAAATATTTATCAAATATTTAAGGAAAATATTTTTCATATACTGTACTTTTGGCAAATGTGACATATTTATAAGCACTGAGTCAAATATTTAAGGAAATGATTTTTCACTAAAAATGTTGAACAATATTCATAAAACATGGAATAAAAAATCACAGTATTGACAATTTTATTGCAGAATGTGAAAAAGGAAGATTTCATTTGAATTTTCAATTTGTTTTTTATTTTTAATTTAAAATATTTATATTTTTGGTATTTATTTACTTAAGAGTATTGCCTTCAAAACATAAAATATCTATACATAAAAACCTTAATAAAGTTTTTAATTTAGAAAGTGAACATTAACCAGATAAATAATATATGTATGCTAAGTAGAATAATATTGTTTTCTGTGAATGCTAGTCAAGTTATTTTTGGGAAGAAAGGGAATGGTTTAATGCATTTTAAATATGTGAGATACATACATTATCAATTCATTCTGAAAGTGGTTGAGTTTACAGTATAAATTATTTCTAAACTCTAAAATTCCTACTATAAGTTAGCAACTGTTAAGTGATAAAATAGGTAAAGCGATATCAGATTTGCATTATGTTTTGGTGGAAGTTAGAAAAGTAAATGTTAATAAAATTGTGATATATTGTGTTTGTTAGCCAAGTTATATTGTGATAAAAGGAAAATAGTTTAGTACTGAGAATGAACAATATTTTTATTAATTCATTGAATTATTTTTTTACATTAAATTTATTATTAAAATTAAAATGTTAAAAGTTTTTCATGATTAATTTTTTATTTTATCTTCCGTGTTTTGTACTAAAAATATTTCAGTTCTGCAAATTTAAGCTTGAAAATCATTATTATCAGAAGGTATGTTAAAATATTTAACATAATGTTGCTTAACTTTTATAATGGGTTGCAACATTGATTTAATGTATACAAAATTAATCTGATGTAATTGATAATTGTTGGGAACTAAAAGAAAAACACAATAAAGTGACAGGAAACAAAAACTAAGATAATAAAAGTAATTTAATACATTCTCTAGAATTTCATAAATTGCTCAACTTCTAAGAAGTTCTGGTTTTCTGTAGTTTGAAAGTCAGCTCACGCGATAAAACGTAAAACCAATTTCCATGTTTTTTTTTTTTTTACATAATTACCTGAATTTCTATGTGATTTTTCTAAATTCATTTATTTTTTTCAGATGAGTATGTGCAAAGAATTTTGTAGTAATATAAATTTTTCATCGGATTTATTCAAAATTTCTGATTTATTACTATGCTTTCCTCTCACGTAGAAGTTGTTCAAAAAGCAACCATTTTTTATTAAGGACGAAATAATTTTTTCTAATATAAATTCTTTTTTTTCCATACCAGTGTTTACTTTCACTTAGCTGAATCAACAAATTATTAAGATAAACAAACTAAACCATACCATAAAAATTTACGTGGTAACCATGGCTACTAATAAAATTCAAAGCATAAAGAATACAACATTTGTTGTAGTCACTTAGAATTAAGAGCTAAATAAGATTAAATCATGATGTGATGTTTTGTGTTCTATTTAAAAATTCTCAATTAATTAATTAAGATTAATTTATTAATTAATTTTATGCATATATAGATTTAAATATATTTTACTTCTTAAACATTTTATATTTGTACTTGATCACATATTGTGAGGAGTATAATTAATATATTTTTAGTTACTAAAGTATTAAATCTTTTTTAAGTTACAGATTTGTTTAGCTATTAATCATAGTTTTATTCTTTGCTTTTGTAAAGGAAAAGCTATGACTTTTTCCAATTATAATGATCCAAATTATTTGCAGTGTGGCGAAATTAATTTAGATGATTTAAAATTGCTTTGCATTTAGTAACAAAGTTATTTGCTGTGTTCATATAGTGTATTGTTTTGTTATTTTTAATGTATCATATATATTAAAACTGAAAGCAGATCTATTTTCTGAACTTTCTTAGTTGTTTCTAAAATTGTATCAACTGTGTGGGTAAAGTTTTAATGCTCTTTTTACTACAAAATAATACTCCTTAGTTATAGAATTTCGAAAAATAAATTTTTTTTAAATTTATTGGCATGAATATAATGGTTGTTTAAATACTATAATAAACCGTTAAAGTAATTTATTTTAAATAATTTCATTGAATTCGATTCTAATATATTTTAACCTAAGAACTTTTTAATAATAATCTCGATAAACTTTTGTCTTTAAATTTGCATAATTCATAAATTAAAAATTTCGTAAATAAATTTTGACATTAAAAATCTTGAAATTTAAAATATATTCCATAGTATACGTAACTTCTTAAAATAATCTTTGGTGAATATATTTTCTATTATACTTTATATATTGTAGTATATTTTGCAGCAATAATTGTCATTTTAGCTTTATTTCATTCTTAAATAAATCAATAACAAGTACCCCATAAATAATTTAAAATTACAAATGGCAAATCCTCATGCAACTTTGATAGCATTAGCATGGCAATGGATTGGTATTTCCTGTGAACAATTCCAATTTTTCTTGAACATCGAAAACAAATTAGATCCAGAGTGGCAATACAGCTACCAAGAAGTGGGCACAAAAATCCAGTGTGCATCCATGTGCTTCAGAGACTCTGGTCACTGTATGTATTTTGGTTACAAGAACAATAGCTGTTATTTGATGAAGGAGAGCGTCGACCAAGATGTCTGTTCAATAGAAGATTGCGTTGATGAAGGAATGAAAATATACAAGGTAAGGCACATTTATTGTTTACTAAACATAAAATTCGAATAAAAAAATTCTGTTGAAATTCACATTTACCAACTGTGTAGACATTTGTCTACGTTGGCTGTAATTATATCATAACTGGAGAAAAATTATAGTATTAAATTTTCCTTAGATTTACAATTCTCTTAAATTATTTTTCTTAAAATGACACATTCAATAAGAAAGAAGTAACATTTCATATAAAAGATATAATAGAAGTGTATACGTTTAGAATAAGAACAATAGATAATACCAGAGCTTCATAACAGGTCTAATTTCAAATATATTTATGTTTTCGAAAAAGATCAATCTTATTCCTAATATGTGAATACAATTTTTATATTAGCATCAGTAATTAAGTTATATAATTTCATTTTTCTAATTTGCTACCATAAATTATTTAATATAGAAATAATGCAATTTTATATACAACATATAAAATGGTGTTTTAAACTATTTTACTATGAAATATCTTTTCTATTGCATATTCTCTCTCTCTCTCTCTGTCTCTGATTTTCAGATTAAGAAGTCTACTACATATTATAATTTTATTGGTTTATTATTCTAAAAGTAAATGCTTGAACAGGAAAACTTTTTTCCATTTTTAATAGGGAAAATTTTGAAAAAGATACTATTAATTAAGTGGAAATGGAGACTGACTATTTTTATTTGTGTTTCTAAAAATGATCAAAACATTTCATTTTTTGAAAAATATTATCTCACATTTTAATTTTTATAAGTCATTTGAATAATTAGCATAAGAAATTAAACTTGCTATATTAAGGTTAATTTAGATAATACGTATACATTCCAATATAAAAATGTATTCACTTACATGAAATTGAGTAGAAATTATGAAATTCATATGCGTTTAATGTTCGAGTTGGAGAACATATTAAAACTTCGAACTATAAAATTAAAAGTTTAATTAAAGTGTAGCAATACAGAGAATGAACACAACGAATGTGGCATAATTACCCCTAATGTTTAAACAAGCAGATACACAATAAAATAGGAAATCAAATTAAATGACAAAGGTTCCATTACTTTTTATGCTATCCTAAATACTGCAAAGGTTAAAAGAATCAGTGTTATTCCAAATCGACAAAAGCGTTTTATTCTGCTCAGTCAAATACATTGGATTGGTAAAAGATTTGATGACTTTATAGGATTTTCAAGGGCATTGAAATAATTGTTTGGACAACCACATAGTTTGTGACTAATTATTATTCTGCTTTAAAAAAGAACAAGCTAGAGAAATACTGTAAGCAGGATCATTTGCTGAAATATATCGTTAATCGTCCTATGACCTGTGCATGTAACTTGTAACAAAATTAAAGATAATCGACTGTTCAGAAGAGCATTCCCAAGTTTATTAAAAATGCGAAACAGATTTTACAGAAAGAAATATTTAATTCGACTGCTGATAATGTTTCAGTTCCACATATGCATACGATAATCATGTATGACTATGTAGTAAAAAATTGAGATTCTTTGCAAAAGGTGAGAATTTGTAATCAATTCCATAATGACTACTTTCCATTTGATGTTTGTATTTCCAGTTGAGTAGAGAAGTGTGTAGACAGACAATTTTATTAAATTAAACACTGACATATTGTTCGCTTTATTTTTTGATCTAAGAACCTATTGTATAGTTATATATCATTATCGTTTAGTACTTACAGATAATATATTAAACTTAAATAACTTCAGCTGTGGATGCCATTAGAAATGCTGGTGCAGGAGTATACTCTAAGAGTTTCAGGCTTTGCCAGGCTGTTGGGAAATACTATAACAGCTACAATGGTGAAGTGGCTGCTGTGCAATTAGCACTTGAAGAGATCAGAAAGGGTAATGAGAACAACATAGTATTTTTTATAGACTCTCAGGCCACCATCAGGTCTCTCTCTTCAATTGCTCCTAGCAGTATTGGGTCTGTTTATCTCTGTCAAATGGCAATTAGTTCTCTACTGGAAGAAGGACGACAAATTGTGCTGCAATGGATACCCAGCCACTGTGGTATCGCCGGAAATGAGGCAGCTGATAAATTGGCAAAGGCTGGCTCAAATCTACAACAGCCTTCTCTAGCCTTGGAGTACCATACTGTTAAAAGGCTTATTAAGTCAAATATAGCCTCCTATCGTAGAAATATTTACAAGATGTGCATAAAGGAGAAAGCATGGGCTTCCTTACTAACAAAGCCTATTCCGTGTAACCTCCACAGAGCTGTGGGAGTGGCAAATTTTCGCCTTAAAACTGGGCATGATTATCTGCAAAAACACCTTCACCGTTTGGGTTTGAGGGACTCTCCAATCTGCCCTTTTTGCGGACTAGAGGATATGACTGGTGACCACCTTTTCACTTGCCCTGGACTTTCGGACGTCGCAGATAGAAATTCTGCGGAAGATGACTTTTCATTCACCTCAAGATTGTATTGGGCTGCCCGACAGAGACTGATGGTTGAAAAACCAAGGTCGGGCGTAGGATAAAAAAAAAAAAAAAAAAAAAAAAAACTTAAATAACTTACTATATATTTTTAACACTGCGATGTTCATTTGTTTAGCATTGATTCAAACCTAAAAATGAAAGACTAAGCTGGCTTCATTTTTGTAATTAAAAGTTACTATAATTTAAACATAAAATTAACAATCCATTTACTACATACAAAATTTATTTATTTATTTAATATCAAATATTTAAACATTACCAATTAAGAACACGGTTAGATACCCATTGGCGTCATGCTTTACACAAATTAATTAAGGTAATAAAATGAGTGGTACACCTCAGATGAAAAATTTCTAACTGGAAAAATAGCTTACAAAAAATATCATCGACATACGGAAGGTAAGTGTAATCTTAGACCGGATTAATTTGTTGACTTCAGAAGCACGTTTTACTCATTCCTTCGGAGTTATTTTTTTCATAATCCCGATCCATATCATAAAAGTAGTTTTCATG
The DNA here is from genome assembly GCA_037975125.1 of Latrodectus hesperus. NCBI lineage: Eukaryota > Metazoa > Arthropoda > Arachnida > Araneae > Theridiidae > Latrodectus > Latrodectus hesperus. The sequence goes on from CM075855.1 coordinate 53,190,908, forward strand.
TTTTCCGCCTAAGATCTCATAAAATTTAACTATTTCAAACTTGTGATTTGGTAGTGCCGAAGATTTAGCAGACCCTAATTGGACTTGAATGTTGAAGAGTGTTTTCACATCTGTAGTGTAGACTTTCCTTTACTTCTTTCTTCAGGCTCTCAACACTGCATTTTCTGTAACTGCCTGCTCCTCTTTTGAAACTGTCATCTGTCTTCTATCTTATTCCCTCGCTCTCTAGAACCGTTCTCCACAAGGCCTGAGGTAGTGCAGTCCAGGAGGTGGGGGAATAATAAGGGATACAATCTTAAGGGAAAATGAAACAAAAAATTATTGCGTAATCAAGGCATTATTTAAAATTTAAGGTAGGTTGTTTACAAACATTAATTTAGAATTCTAATTAATGAAATGTTTTAAAATTTAAATCATCGTTGTGAATTTAAACTAACCCTAAAGTGGATACTTTGCTTAATCTTTTTCATTTTGATTTTTATTATGTTCTACTTTCAACTAGTTAATGGCTTGAATCAAAGGAAAACGACTTTTCAAACTGATGCTTTGGTCCTTATATAAGAAATTGTTTCATTAATAATATAAACGTGAATATTCTCAGACATTCGATGATGAATTTCGCCTTGTTTGCTGCTGCTCGAAGAATGTGAATAAAAGGTAGGCAGCAAATTCGTCAACAAGTCGGATTTACGACGCCATCTCAATACGATGTCGTAATTAATAATGTGTGATGTAGATGAAACGTTGTCTGACGTCATGGGTATTTTAAACCAATGAGAGTTGTAATAAAGTGATGTAGCCATAATATTAACAGGAACGCGAAAGAGGCAATCACTTTATAATTAAAATAACTTCTAACCGGGAAAAAATAGGCAATTTAGTTAATTTAGAAAAATATCCAGCTGGTTAAGTCAGCAAACCAACTAATCATTTAGATGTGTTTTTCTCCCATTATATTTCTACTAGTTACGAGTAACTAATTTGCATTTAATCAGAAAGAATCTTACTTTTTATGTTGAAGCAATCGATTCTAGCAAATAATGAACAGGTGTGGATATTGTACTCATGTATCGAAGTGGGAGAATGATAGTTTTTTGAGTTTAATTTCTTGTGACACTTGAATATGACTTATTATCTATGTGTTCTCGCGTTCGGATGAAATCCACAATAAATATTCAAGTGACTTATCACGGAATTTAGGCTATTCATTACGTTGTATCTAAATTGCATTTAATCTAAATCTCTGTTAAATTGATATTCTATGATGATTTTAAAAACCTTTCTCTCACAAGTAAATATTGTAAAACGAAATGTGCCAGGGAAACTCTTAAACTCATCTAAGTGTTGTTGTGTACGAAAATAAAGAAGATAATTGATACCCATTATATACTTTGTTCTTTTATTGAGTCAATTATTTTGTAAAATATTCACAGAATTAAAGGAGTTATAATTAGCTGAATTATCTAGTATTATTTTTTTAAAACTTTCTTGTGCGATGCAAAGTCTTTTTTTCAATTTCTTTCTAAATCTTGTCAAGATTTTGGTGGAATTAAAAATATTTTTAGTACTATATTAAAATTATAGGAAATACTTTATTAGTATATCATTGCCAATTAAAAAAAAGGAATAAATGTGAACTTTTTGTGCCAAAAAAATAAATCTTCTCAAACTGAAACAGCGTTATTAAATGGTGCACCATGATGAATAATTGAGCTTCACGCATTATGATAATGAATTTTTCCTAATTTTTAATGAATAATCAGTTTTAAAGTTTTTTAAAAATCATTTTATGTAGAAAAAATTTTTGAGGGTCTCTTCTCTGTAAATTAAATATTTTGTATTTATGATCGATATAAAATTCCTAAATTTTACTCTTTTACTTTATCACTAATTACAACTGAATATTCAGCCATACTGCATACTTAAGTTGTATATATATATATATATATATATATATATATATATATATATATATATATATATATATATATATATATATATATATATATATATATATATATATATATATATATATATATATATATATATATATATATATATATATATATATATATATATATATATATATATATATATATATATATATATATATATATATATATATATATATATATATATATATATATATATAATTTACTGTAACGCTTAAAAGAAATTAATGTTCACGTTATATTTACAATGCATTTTGATATTCCAAAAAGTATTGTTACTAATTGTTTGTGGAGAATAGTTTTAACTTGAATATTATTTGAATTGTAGTCATATTCAATTAAATTCATATTATTTAAAAAAATAATCAATAAAATTGAGCACATTTATGCCTTTAAAACTATTTATTTTAACTTTTCGTATCGTAATAACATATATTTTAATTTTTTCCCTAGCTAAAAATTCCTCCACCGACAACTACGGATCTTCCAACAACAGCAGGTATGTTAAGAATGCAATTTAGGTTGTGTTTTAAAACTATGATAATGAAAAATATTTTAAGGCATAAAATATGTATATTTTAAGTTTTTTTCTATAACAAATAATTGAAATTATATAAGAAGAGCGTAATAAAGAATTTAAGTGAAACACTATTTTTTTAATATTTATAACTGCATTTTTAATCATTCATCTTTTTTATAGCTCCTTAATTCTAAAACAGATTTGTTCATAGCCAATGATTTATATTCGTGAATAATTATATATTAATTTACAATCTTTAAAAAATAATTTTTCATAGTAAAAATAATTTTCCTTCTTCATATTTGCTAAATTTCATTAGTTGTGGTATCTTAAATGAACTCAAAAGTTTTTAAAATACTTCTCTTAAATATTTATTCTTTGAAATGTAAACTGGAATATCATTTGCAATCTGAAGCACGATACAATTAAATGCAGATTTTTAAATTGTCCGTTTAAATTTGTAAATTTTGTGAATAATATCATCAAAATATATTGGCTTCAATACTGGAAAATGGTGGACTTTGTTATGCTAATTTTATTTTAAAAAAATTTCAAAAGTTAAAACTCACTAGTTGGTTAACATTCTCCGTCTATAAAGTCTGATAATGTTTATAGGCTATATTATAAAAATATGTTACACAGAATCAAAATAAATTTTTATTTGTTTCAGTTTATTTTATTAATAATAAATATATTAATAAAAATATATGACGGAGTACTAAATCAACTACTCATGTATAAATCATAGGAAATGAGGTTTCTCTTCCACAACCTTAACTTTTATGTCATGGTTCTGAAATACAAATTTTTAAGTGCTACTTATATATATATATATATATATAGATATACATACATATATATATATATATATATATATATATATATATATATATATATATATATATATATATATATATATATATATATATATATATATATATATATATATATATATATATATATATATATATATATATAATTTAGATAAAAATAGCTCAATTCTTTTGATAATTTGAAAAATCTGTGTGAGTACTATTACATTACTAATCAAATTAGAAAAAGAATTGCTTATTGCTAAAATTCCTGTCAATGTATTTTGTGTTTGAATCATCGCTTAACTTTGTTATATTTAATTCTAACTAGGCCTCTCTTAGAAAACATAAGTTTTGATATTAAAAGTAATTTTTAATTCACATTTTAATTTTATAAATTTTTATGTAAATATTCAAAAGTATATTACCCTAAATCATTCAATATCAAATTTCGTAGTAATATGTCCAAGAAGATAGTATATAAAATTCATAATATCTGTATCTATATTTTTATATCAATACTAAATAAATGAGACTTTTAATACTTAAAATTATTTCAGGTTTTCAGTATAAAAGTAAAACATATATTTTCAAAAAGAAAATTAATTTTTCGTGAAAAACATTGACGAAAAATACCAATAATTTGTGTACTAATAATTTGAACCAATAACTTATTATAGTACCAATGAGTGTCCACATTATATGAAACTCTCTACAGGAAATATATTTATAATTTAACTATTATTTCTTACTTAACTTAAATGATGACTTATTAATAAATGTAATATTGATAGTTTAGCATACAGTGTGATGATTAAAATACGTCAAGCTTCATGTCAATGAAATTAAATTATATTTTATTCTTATGATTTTAATTATAAAATCCTGCTTCATGTTAATAAAATTCAATTTAATTTTGATCTTAATAATGATTTTAAGTAAAAAATCATGCATAACTAGAAAGTGAAAATTACTTATATTAATGACGTGCTTTTCTCTTTCAAGTTTTAAATAATTATTGTTTTAATTATGCAGTATTTCAATAAAAAGTTATTTTGGCACTTTAGTCATTTCAACAGTAATTCCAACAACAAAGAAACAAACTACTTCTCCTCAAACTACTACTGAGAAGATTACAACAACTACTCAACCAGCAACTACCACCACAACAACTGAGGCAACGACTTCAACTACTGAGACAATCACAACTTCTACTACAACTGAGATACCTACCACTACAACAACTGAAGCAGAAACCACAACGACAACTGAAGCGGCTACTACAACAACTACTGAAGCAGCCACTACTACCACAACTGAAACACCCACTACTAAGACAACTGAACCAACCACTACTACAACTACTGAGGCTTCTACCACTACAACTACAGAGGCTGCCACTACTACTACCACAACTGAAGTGCCTACCACTACTAGTACAACTGAAGCTACTACCACTACTACAACTGAGGCTGCTACTACTACCACCACCACCACAGATGAACCAACTACTACTAGTACTACAACTGAACCAACTACTACTAGTACTACAACTGAGCCAACTACTACTAGTACTACAACTGAGCCAACTACTACTACTACAACTGAACCAACTACTACTACTACAGCTGAACCAACAACCACTACAACAACTGAGCAGACTACAACAACTACCCAAATGACTACTACTACTACAGGTAATTTTTATAATTATTTATTGCTTCCACTTTATCAATAAACTAAAATCACATGAAAATAAAAATAAGTTTTGTTGAATAATAATTTATGTAAAAAATGTAAATGCAGAGTTTTAGTTTTAGCTCTAATCCGAAAATTTCCTACTTTATAATGTTATAAGATTTATTATTTTTTTTAAGTTTATGTACAAATTTTATAATATAATCATTATTTTAGTTAATTAATCCTTAACTGTTTCAGTTAATTACTCCCTAAATGACGTCATAAATGTTTTTCGAAATTAGAGTTTTACTTGTCAAGAATATTAGATTGTGTGAGTAGAGGAATAAACTTCTTTACCTTAGTAAGAATTATATAACATGTATATTGAAGTACTGAAGATACATTAAGAATTCCTATAGAAAAGGCTATTTTTATAATACTTTCTTGATATAACTTATACTAATTAATGTAACCAAAAGAGGATTCGGATATAAAAAATTAATATAAATAAAAACTGATATAGAACCATATTTACAAAATATGGCACACAAAAATATCAAAATTCTTATTTTCTATGATATTCAACCTAAGCAATACATATAAAAAACCTGCGAATATTTATTCAAAGAGATGAAGAGATAAGAAAACTACTTCGCGCTTTTTTTTTATGTGATTATTTTAATGTTTTTTCTGATGTGAAAGTGATTAGTGAAAATTTTTGCGAATTCTGTCTTTTTAAATTAACAATCGTAATTCACTTTCTGTTGCAAAACATCATTGGCAAGTCGGATGCAATGGACATAATAGAAATTTCATAGCATTGTATTACAATTTGGCTCTTTATAAACTGTGATAAAAATTGTAAATTTTGTTATTTTCCTTAAAAAATTAGAATTTACCGATGCTTGATTTTAAACCTTGGAAAAATCATCCAATTTAGTTATTAATTAAAAACTCTTTCCAACATAACCACGGTTTATATATATATATATATATATATATATATATATATATATATATATATATATATATATATATATATATATATATATATATATATATATATATATATATATATATATATATATATATATATATATATAAGAAAGGTAACGTAAGCATTTAATTTTGTTTATGATTAACATGAATTGATAGCATCTTAAAGTGAATTAATAATTTATAGGTCACAATATGTATCAATTTATCTATCTATGGTAAAATTAATAATTAGAAAAAAATGATACCGGTTTTTATCACAGATTCTCTTATTTTTTGGTCATAATACAATTTTCTGATAAATTAATTTTCTCATGCTTGCTATAATCATGAATGTTTATTAACCAAATAATTAAGTCAAAGATTCAAGCTTTGCATTTTAGTTGCAAAAATAAAACTCATGTATTACTTTATTAAATTACCAAAAAGAAGTGATACCAAAAAGCTATATAAAACAAGAAAAACCAGTTCTCTCAAAATGATATCGCAAAAGGAAAAATAAAAAGAGATTTAAAAAAAATAAATTTATAATTTTTATTTTAAGGAGTCAAATTCAAAAACTCTAGCATTTTACTAATTTATAAATTTTTATTAATGAATATAAATTTAAGTGTTAGATGAATATAAAAAAATGGAAAATGTGAGAGACTAAGCAAAAATTTGGCAGTTATAAAATTAGTAAAAATTTAACAAGAATATAATTATTCTATATTATTTATAAATTTATCATATTTAGAAACCACTCACGAAAATTTCTTTGCGGGGTTTTTATCAATGTTCAAATGAATTTAAAACAATTAAAGTGCAATTTAACAAATATCTTCAATTACCTCAGTTGAAAACACTCAAGAATTGAGTTTCATTTTTTGAAACACGATATGAATTTAGTGATCATTCAATTATTCCTTTTCTAAGAATTCTTTTTTGAAGATGCATTACATGTTACAGTGGACGCTCGTTTTCACGAACTTCTAATTTACGAGCACTCACGTTTTTACGAACAAGTGGTTAGTCCCTTCTTAATAGAACTTCTTAAGTAAAAATTATCTCTATGTCAATGGTGTCAGTTAGCCTGACTACACTAATATAGAATGATATTTATTCCTCCCAGAAAAATATTTGCTTTCCAACAATCTAAAAATTTATTTATGAACATTAAAGAAGAAAATTGTTATAATTTTAAATTTCAGAAGTAAGCAATAACGATAAAAAATAACAGTTCCAAAAAAATAGTTTATTTATTTATTTATATTGTTTTAATTTATGCTTTTTTCCCTATCAGTAAAGTGTTGGACTTAAATTATTAAAACACACACAAATAAACTTTTGCCAGTTCGGTGTTCACTTATCTATTTGCCTGATATTATTTTCTACAGACAAAAATCGTTCATTGCTTTGACCATACCATAATGAAGTTAACTAGAAATTAATAATTCTACAAATAATATATTTTACTGTTAAGTTACATGGAGTGGCAAACGTTAATTTCTACATAGAGTAAAAAAAATGCAATTTATATTTTTTTATTAACTGAATAGAGCAATTTTTTCAAGGAAATGTATTTAGTGATGACCATAGCAAATGGACACAGCAAATGGTTCTGCTCGATAAGTGAACCTCCAGGGTGTCTTGCACATGCTGCAGAATTTCGGTAGACGTGCTTTGCGCGGCCATCAACGCCTACCGTCGAACGCGTCCATCCACGGGTGCTGACGTCACTCTTTCTGCACCGACAGCCTGCAAACGATCCACAGTTTTCCAGTGAACTGTGGACACGTATTGGTGTCTGTTAGCTGAGACTTGCCGTGAGGATCAATCTGCCATTCTCAATCCGATCACCGTACCCCTTCGTAAGCTCGCCTGTCTGTGGAACTGATTCTCTCTGCAATTACACGCGTCCTTTGTGACAAGAACATACTTTACACGATTATTTTCCAAGCAGTAATAACTGCGCGAATATTGCCCATTCTGCTGTTTCTTCACCTTATATCTTATCCTACGTGAGCTGGAGAGCAATGCATTTCACATCATTTGTATAACTCAGTAAAGGTGCATCTATCCTGATATTTGCATAATTTTTGCCCTCCATTTCTTGGTGTAGCATTTCCAATATTGAGCTGTGTATATTTATAAGCACTCATTTTTAATGTCGAAAATTCAGTGTCTTTTGCTGAAATTACAGTTATATTTTGTGCATAAATGTAATTTATATTTTAATCTTTTACTAAATCAAAAATGATATTGTTTGTAACATGATTAAAACTCTTGAGAAAATATAGAGGGATGGTCTTGGAAAGTGTATCGCCAGCAAGCATCATTTACGAATTTCCCTTGGTATTTGAAGATATAAACTCATAGAGAATAGAAAAATAGAATATTAACCTCCGTTACCTCATGGATTAATCATCAGTTAAGGTTGATTTAAACAACACAGAGCTATTTCAATAAAATTTTAAGGTGATGAAGATATTGCGTATATCATATAAGCATTATTATTTTATTTATCATTTAATATTTTTTTAAGCTGAGTATTTGTTTTTATTTATTTCAGAAGCTGCAGAAAAGTTTAGTTGTGATCCTCCAGATGGAGCTGCTGCTGAAATAAAGTGCCCTTCTGCGAATTATTTACTCAAAGCCCTTGGTTCGTAAGTAGATAGTCGAGGGACTAAAATATGTTTGTATTTCAGTTTCTTATGAATCACCCACATACGTTGTATTTACTTAATGAAATAGTGAATATCATGAACACAGACTTCTAATAACTATTTCAGTGGGATGACATCTATTTAGAAATAATATAAATCAAGCCTTAGAGAAATTTCCTGTATACATAATTTCTACTAGAATCATAACATTTAAAAACCAATGAGCACACTCTATTAGTAAGTCTAAAAGGTACTAAATTAAATTTGAATTTAATTATTAAAAGGTACTGGTATACTTTTAATTACATATTAAAAATTACTTACCAGTAATATCCAATGTCCATCAACGTAAGAATGGGCTTAGAGTTTATATCACTTCCCTTTCTTTAATATAATTATTCATAAAATCGTAGCAGCATAAAAAAATCTTATCACCCATATATCTATCTATCTCTATATATATACTGCCCGACATTGAAAATGCAAAACTAAGAAGGAGTAGCCAGAAATTACTGAATTACGCAAGGGATGTGAAATTTGCAGCTCTCCCTCGTACGTAGGCTAAAATATAAGGTGAAGAACCGAAAGAGTGAGCAATATTCGCGCCGTTATTACTGCTTGGAAAATAATCGTTGAAAGTTTGTTCTTATCGCAAAGAACACCAGTAATTGCAAAGGATGCCAGACCATCGTTGACGGAGTCAGTTCCAGCAGACAGACGAGTTTACGACGGGAGGTGGTAACGGCCCCGCATGACGCCTATCGAAATTCTGCAGCATGTGCAAGACACCCTGGATGCTCTCATTTCGTACAGAGCCATTTGCCGTCGATTGGTTGCTAGAGGCCTGTGCTCATGGCGTCCGTTAAGAAGGCAATTATTTACTCTCACACCGTAGACAACCGCGTCTGGAATGTGCTGGATTAGAGAGATGTGAACGACAGAGTGGCACAGGATAGTCTTCTCAAATGAGTCACCCTTCTGTTTCTTCAGTGATAGTTGCCGGTTACTAGTATGTCATCATTGTGGAGAGAAGTCCAATCTTGCAACAGTTGTGGAACGTCCCACCACGCGACAACGCGGCACCATGGTTTGGGGCGCCATTGTGTGCGATTCCAGGTCAACTCTAGATTGTATTCATGACACTGTGACAGTCTAACGTTTTGTGAATTATGTGCTGTGGCCATTGATACTTTCCTACCTTCAATGCCCTTTATCAGCAGGATAACGCCCGACAGCTCATTGCTCGTCTTAACCAACATACCATGCAAGGTGTACAGCTAGTTCTCTTGACACCATGTTCGTCAGATCTCTTACTAATCGAACACGTTTGGGATATGATTGGATGCCTTTTGCAGATCTTGCCACTGCCTCCTCCTGAAGGCGCATTTTGGCAAATGACAGGGAATGGAGAGAAATTCCCAAGGGTGCCATACATAGTCTCACTGAATCTGAGCCTAGGAGTGTTGCTTCGTGTTTCACCACGGTGGTTCTATAGTCTACTGACCCAACGTTGTTCACGCTCTGTACTTTGCATATAATTTCAAAATACAGATCACTTACTGTTCATTGCTGTCTCTCTCTGTTTGCCGAGTTTCGTCACTTTCTGGAAACTCCTTCTTGGTGTTACATTTTCAATGTCGGTCAGTGTATATATATTATAAATATATATTTCTTGAAATGATTTTTTGATTTTTTATCATTGATGTGACACTCTTTGTCGCTCTCTAGCAGTATCCTCTAAACTTCTGTATTGTTGCCAAATTCAAGACTTCCGATAGTATCTTAGACTCTTGTAAATAACGTTGATATGAAGTTTTTCAATCGCATTTTTTCCAAAACAAATTTGTTGCAGAGTATTTTTGATGATAAAATTGGCTATGATGATACAATATGCTTATTATTTTGATTTTAAATTCAATTGAAAAGTTTTTAAATTTATAACAAGCTTTAAAGAATATTTATGTATATATATTTATAAATTTCACTTTTTCATTTGTTATATTCCCTTAGAAAAAGTCCATTCTTTGGAGATGCTTTGTCACCGACTTGTAGTACATTTAAGGACAAATTAGTTGGAGATGACGAAAAAGAATATGTGTTTTTCTCACCGGATAAGGGTTTAACTATCAAAGCTAAATGTAAAGAAGAACACAATGTTATTTATAGTAAGTAATGTATAGCTGAAAGAAAATTATTCTTATAAAGAAAACTAAAACATATTATTAAAATATAACTCTTTTAACATTTAGATCTGTGTTAATTTTAATCATAAATTATATTTAATTTAAAGGTAGACTACTTTTTGGAAGAATTTTTTAAACTCCCTACAGATCATTTCTACAATGGAGGAGGAATTGTGTTTTTTATCTCGAGAGAAAAAATCTATTAATAAAAATGCATTAATTTCTTGTAAACCAAATATATGATTGGAAATAATATGGATTTTAGAAAAAAAAATATAGCTTCATTTATAAAACCAACTCGTCTTCATTGAATACTGACAGAAAGTATACTGTGTGTCCGGTGGTTGTGGGTTTAATCAAAACAGCCTTTAATATAACAATAATTTAATTATTCAAAGTTAAGTTACACACAATAACAAACAGAAACACTAAATTAATAGGATGGTTAAAACACATCTTAATAGTTCGAAATCAAAAGCCTAACTGACTGTCTTTCCTTCTCCCCGCCAGGGGCGCTCTCGAAAAGGAGGAGAGGGAGTGAAGTGTCACAACTGCAGTATTTTTTTAGTTAGTATATTAGTAATAGTGCAATATTTTTAATTTTTATGATTTTGTTCAGCAATCAATGTTGCTGAACAAAATCATAAAAATGCCGACTTATTTGAAAAGATGTTTTGGCATCCGTTTATCATGCAAATTAGAAGCTAACAGAATTGAACTAAGTAAGCCTTTTATTTTCTTAGTTAATGACATGTCAATATTTAAAATAAATTTTGTATTATCTTTGCAAAAATATCCCAACATACTTTATTGAAAGTATTTTTTGTTTATTTTAATATAAAAAGTATCTGATATACTTATTAGTAGCATGAAATAAAGTTAATATGTTATTTCTTGTATTGACAGTGGTGGACAGTAGTTAACAAAATAACAAAATGAATATGCCATTTGTATATTATTTGTTGATATCTTGCCACTAAAACTAATACTTCATTACACTTTATTTATTTATCTTAGAATAAAAAAGTCGCAATAAAAAGAGAAAAGCAATAAACCTTTACTTCACGATGTATAAGTGGTTACAGTAAAGAAAAATTAAATTGACGACCCCTAAAAAAACCCTCGGAATGTTTATAACTTTTCATGCAGTAGCAGTTAATTTCTTGTTTTGAAGTAATGCAAAGAAATTATAGGCATTGGAATGAAATAAAGACATAATAGTCTTAGTCAAGAAATTAGTCCGGAAAACTAATTTTAAAATGATAGTTTTAATGAATTTTTTGAGTTAACAATCCATAAAAATGGATAGACTTGACGATTATTTCGATATTTGGCTATTGTTTAAATGTTTCATAATCTCAAGTCAACCCTATTTCCACATGCAAATTTTTTTCTATGCTATTCTATTGTCACCTTACTTCTAACTTTTTTAAATATTAAGTTAACAAGACTCAAATTTGCTTCCTTAGTTATTACGGTCGAAAATATTATCAAATAAATTTATAGTTGATATATCTGAAGAATACTTGGATATACTATTTGTTTATTTCTATATTTCTAGCATACATTTATAAAAATTGCTCATAAGTGCATGAAAGTTATTTTTTTAATTATTACATTTGCCTAGTTAATAATAATCTAAGATTATTTTACTGATTAATGTGTGTATTTTTAATTCGACTGCAATATAGTTATCTAGTTCACGGTGTTAATTTATTAAAACAGCATCAAAATTATATTTATACCATTGTATTTACTCATTTCAATGAATTTACTCATTTCAATGAGTATTTCAATCAATCACTTGCTATCATGGTTGAATGGATTAATGTTGATTGGTAATTTATTAAAACAGCATTAAAATTATTTATACCATTGTATTTACGAATTTCAATGAGTATTTCAATCAATCACTTGTTATGATGGTTGACTGGATTAATACTGATTGGTATTTTATTATAACAGCATTAAAATTATTTATACCATTGTATTTACGAATTTCAATGAGTATTTCAATCAATCACTTGTTATGATGGTTGAATGGATTAATACTGATTGGTAATTTATTATAACAGCAAAATTATTTATACCATTGTATTTACGAATTTCAATGAATATTTCAATCAATCACTTGTTATGATGATTGACTGGATTAATGTTGATTGGCAATTTATTAAAACAGCATTAACATTATTTACACCATTGTATTTACGAATTTCAATGAATATTTCAATCAATCACTTGTTATGATGGTTGACTGGATTAATGTTGATGCAGGTATGTTGGCTCTGAAAGGAGGATATTGATTTATTCAACGAACCCTTAAAATAATAATTATTTTAATAAATCTATAACTGATTACTTTTAAAGCCTTCCGAGAAGTTAGGTAGCCATCCAATTGAATGAAATTTGATATAAAATGGATTTTATAAGAAGAACTAATATGTATTGCATTTTTATTATGTATTTCAATAATAAAAAGATTATAAATAAAATATTTCAAAACAGTAAATCATCAAAATGTATTTTCAGAAAAAGTTTTAGAAACTGTATGCATCACGGCCTAAGCAATAGTACAGAGTTCAAATCAGTGTTAATAAAGGTTTCTATGAATTATAAAAGCCGTAATCAAAATTTAAAATTGAAAAATCACTGTCCTACTAATGATAATGCTAATAAATGACCTAAATCCTGCTGTAATTTTCATTGGTTTCCATGCATCTATTTTCAATTCAATTCTAAGCAAAAATTCGGAGGACACGCAAAATAAGAGTTTGATTTGTATAGGTTGTTATGATAAACTCTTGAAACCTTTACATAAAAAGAAAGGCAAAACTAAAACTGCTAAACTTAAAATTCAAAATCGCATTTTTTTTCATACCAAATTTTTTATCCATAAACTTTTTGCCTTAAAGAATATTTTCAGTGATTGTAAAAAAATTCTCGATTTATGAAAAATCTAAAATCATTTAATAAACAAAAATAAATGTAGCTAAGAAGACAAGAATTCGCCTCATTTGATCATGTTTTAAGATTTTGTTTACCTGTTTTTTGGTTTAAATTTAAAGTAATCGTAGTATAAACACATATCAATAATCATCATTAATAATTCAATAAATAAACCCGGTTGGTAGAAAAGCTACTGAGTAAGAAAAACAAAGATCTGTCGCAGCATACGTTAATGTAGACTGACTACACAGCAGAAAAGTTACTCAGTGTTTATGAGCTTTAAATTATTAATTTTCGAAATCTCCAAAATATTTTTAAAAAATAAAATTTTTATAAAAAATGAAATTTTTTTTATAAAATATAAACAATCGATGACAAATTAATTGTATTTTTAATCGTGTAAAACTGAGTTTTAAAATTCTTTATCCGTTTTTGTTCTGCAGCATACACCCTTTGTGTGATGGACGCCCACATTCCTGTCATCTTGATCAAATGTCGCAAAATTCTCAATCCAAGTATTATAGTCCAACAAATAAATGCGACCAGTGACGAGAAGAAGCACGCCTTGGTAAAGTGCGGTCCGAAAACTGCATTGCAGAAGATTTACATGATGGATTCTGGGGATCACGTCATCACTAGAGTAGTTTTCACGTGTCTCGAATTAGATGCTGAGGAACTCGCTGACACAAGTGCTGTGGGAGTTTAATATACGATTTTTTAATTGTGATATATATATATATATATATATATATATATATATATATATATATATATATATATATATATATATTTATATTTATATATATATATATATATATATATATATATATATATATATATATATATATATATATATATATATATATATATATATATATATAAATCTCTCTCTATATATATAAAGCCTGATTAGAAATATCGTAAGCAGAAAAGCATAAATTGAAATAAATACAAGAATAAACACAAAAATTATACTATTAGAAATGCATTCAGCGCTAAGGCAGCTTGAATAGAATTACTAAAATATAATTAATCGTAAATTTTTTAATTAATCAATGATCAAATGAAGAATAATGAAGTGAAAAGACAAAATATAGTAAATAGATGTAACATATGTTCAATAGATAGTCCAAAATTTAAAGATACACAGAAAATGAAGTACCAACATGGCCATCTTTAGGGGTGTTGACCACATTGGCGTATTGAAGAAGCTGGCCATGTTGGTACTTCATTTCATTTTTCTTTTTATTCAATGTTTATATATATATATATATATATATATATATATATATATATATATATATATATGTATATATATATATGATAATTAAATTTTCTGAAGTACACATGTTTAGCACAAATTAATTCCGAAATATTCTATGCAAAAATAATAGCTAGCTAATAAAAAGCAACGGATTGTTCTATAGTGAATAATATGACTAGATTCTGTTCTGAATATCATCAGTTGTAGATAAAGTTTCTAAAATTTTAACTAAGAAGCAAATCTTTTTTTTATCTAGACATTTTATTAGCCAGAGTTTTCATAAATTAAGGAGTGGCCCTTGTAGTTATTCACTTTATTTAACGGATAAAACATATCAAATCAATTTTTATATATCTAGAAGAAAGTATTCATTATGCTGCTATGCTCTAACCTATATTCTGCTTTTAAGCACTTTGATATTCTTACTTTTTCATTTATTCATTTAAATGAGAAACTGGCAGCACAGCCTTTAGCATAGCTCTAGAACTGTTTCGCAATTTTCAATCTTTAATTAGTCTAGGTAATATTTTAATTGAAAATCTTCTATAACAACTTAGTTATAAATCGTAATCTATATTATTGACCTAACAATACTTCTCTAGTTAAATAACTTAAGCACGCATTAAGCACATTGCTTCATAAGAGTTATTTATTCATGTACAATGTTTATCTAATGAGCTACTCCTTCAATTTCTTAAGATCTTCTAAAATTCATACATATGACAAAAATTCAACTTGTGTTTAATATACATTACTTAATTTCAACGTCACACAAAAAATACGTTGTGATTTTTTTTTCAACGATTATAAATTTATAAATTAATTTGGCTAAAAATACATCAATTTATGCAATTAATATTGAATTTTTCTTGGTATGACCACTGTAAATATCAGCCAAAATTATCCTTCTGTATAAAGACTATAGGCCATAAAGAATCGGATTAAATACCAATAAAACAATAAGTTTTATTGGTTAATAAGTTCAATGAGACATTTTTCATAATTAATATAAATAGACTTGACATAATAAATTATCGAAATAAATATTTGAATAGTAAAAATTTACTTAAACAGGTGTCAATACGTTGACACACTTTTATGAAATTAAATATTGATTTTTCAGTATCATTTTAATAGCTATTATGTAAATACATTCTAAATTACATTGGTTTCTGCAACCTTCTTAATGAAATAACTTTAAAAGTTAATATTAAATGCTATAGTTTAAGAAGATTATTTATTTTAAATGAAAATTACTTTAAAAAGAAGCAAGATTCGTTATATCTCTTTATCACACGATACACATTTGAAAAACTCGTCCGTTATTATATCCGTAACAAAAGATATTTAAATCAAGACGTTTGTTTATTGTCTTATAAATGATATTAAATAATGAAATAAGTGCTTATATAAAGAGCATAATAAAAATCAAATCTGCGAGAATTTTCTATTAAATTTATTATTTCTAAATTTTATCTGGAAAAAATTATTGTTATAAGAATTAAGTTTTCTGTTTACATATTTGAAATATTGTAATTTATTTCTATTAGTTGTAAAATCTCTTTAAAATAAATGTATTTTAATATTATTAATGAAGTCTCTTCAATTTCTTTTTGTGTGTTTCATTTTATGTCTTACATATTATAAATTTTCATGCTATTTAAGTCTTAATTTTTAATGTAAAAAATGTCAGCTATAACAATTAGAAAAAAACATGCACTAAACATTTAATTGATGTTACAAGTCGATGCATTTCAATGAGACATTTATTCTTATGTCATGTGTAAGTAAGTGATACTCACAAATACAAATTAATTCAACCTCATATATATATATATATATATATATATATATATATATATATATATATATATGATATATATATATATATATATATATATATATATATATATATATATATATCATATATATATATATATATATATATATATATATATATATATATATATATATATATATATATATATATATATATATATATATATATATATATATATATATGTATATATACTAATAGGAACATTATATGTCAAGTGTTCTTTTAACTATTTTCATCATCTCGTTAAAGCATTCCAAAATAAATCTATAATACGCGAATACAAGATTCATATCACAATTTATTTCGATAGAGATATTAGTAAAAAATAAATAGTGGTAATATTGAAATATCTCTTTATAGTCAATAAAGTAAAAACTGTATGTTATATAGCAGGTTTCAAATATTGACAATATGGAATCAATTCTTATAAATGAAAACTGATTTCATTAAGCTCACAGTAGCCTAATGATAGGACCGGGATTTTTTAAATCTTAAGTTCGATCCTATCTTCTTTGGAACAACCAGAAATGAATATAGTACTATTGGCTTCTACACTTCTATTGGAGTGACTCTACTAAGGAATTTTCCTCGTTTTCTTTCATATGATACCACAATAAAACTATTTATAAAGTGTTTTTCTTGGAGACAACATGTGGTTGAGGAATGGTTTTCATTTGTAAGTCTTATCTGTTGCAGGCTATTTTATTAATTTGGTAAAAAAAAATTATTTTCTTATTAAAATCAAATATATACAATACAACTAACTTAACGCTATAATTTTTGTGGGGAAACCACTGATAATGCAGGCAACAATTTATATTGCTTAACTAATTGGTCTACATATCACTGATTAAACATACATTAGAAAATCATTATGTTATAAATTAAGGGGATTATTGAAATATTAGTAAAACGTGCATAATATTTTATACTTTATTTTTTGTTTACAGCCTATTAAAATAAAGAGGTATATATAAATGCTAACTGTGGTATTTTTAACGGTTCTAGCATTAATAAATATAAAAAGACTATATTTATAAATTAATCAAAAAACACAATTTGAAATGCTTATAATAAATCGACAAGGCAAAGATTTATTATTTTTTCTTTTTTTTTAAATAATCTATTTACAAGAGTTTAATCAAAATTGCTGAATTATAAATATATCGGTGATTTGCTTTTAATTTGCGAATTTTTTAATTGAGATTTTTTTAAAATTTCAGTAAAATAATAAAATAAAAAAGGATTATATAATTAAAAATATTGAAGAAATAATTGACTATAAAATTAAAAAAAACTAAATGATAATTGACAGTAAAATTGAAAAAATAAATTTTTTCATAAATTAATAGGTAAAATTTAATTTCCAAGTTTAAAAATTTAATGATAACATATTTCAGCTGTTTTCAAGTATTTAACTTGTGAAGATACATATACATGAATAACAGAAGAAAAGATATTGACGCGAAAAATATTTTTATTAACAGTAACATTTGAATAATGTGTATATTCAATTAAAATATAAATTAATAAAAAATTGTTGATTAAAAAAAATTTACGTTCACATTAAAATGTTATTTTAAGAGGAAGTTCCATAGTAATTCTCTGCTTATTATGTATATTCTTCTACTATATTGCATTTTAATAGCAGCCTAATATAAAAGTTTTAAATTATTAATACTCTTAAAAATCTTTCTTAAGATATGAAATCGTAATAATAAAAATATCGTGATAAATGCATAAATTTTATTATACAAATATACGATTCTTAAATCTATTCAAGTTACGGAATCAAAAACAAAACCACTGGCGGTGAACACTTGACACACTCCGAGAAGAATCATAGGGTTTCCACCTGCCGCTTTTGTCAACGAAGAATGTGTAACCGGAATAAGATATTCGAGAAATGCGATGCAGAAAGATGCGAGGCGAGTTAGTGATACATCACCGAGAATGCTTTTCCCAAATTTAGAGGCTTCCCGATTAACTGGCATAACGCGTAATCCGTTTAAATGAACCGTTCTCAGACCGCCATTACTCATCTAGGCCCTCATTCCGAGCATTCTACAC
This sequence comes from Latrodectus hesperus, assembly GCA_037975125.1. Lineage (NCBI taxonomy): Eukaryota > Metazoa > Arthropoda > Arachnida > Araneae > Theridiidae > Latrodectus > Latrodectus hesperus. Next base: position 53,209,819 of record CM075855.1, read on the forward strand.
GACGTCCACAGTCGCGTGCTTATCTCCGCCTCTCATTGGCCGGGATGTGATGGATGACGCTACTGTTAGGCGTGGTCGACATTGAATTCGTCACGCCTTTTTCTTCAGAAGCTTCACCAAGGCTTGCTACTCATCTATCAAAGATGCTATAGTGCGGGTTGCAATAATTGGCTAAATATCGCTTGTATTTTCTGATTTCAAAAGTGATTTTACAGTTTCAGAAATCAAAACTTTATAATAAATATGATTTTGTATAAAAAATATAAATGCCTTGTAAAAATACTACCCTAAAAAATCTTGTCTTATTCAAATTAAGGAAATGAAGTGTTGTGTAAGTAATGTTTAAAAGTTCTATCGTTGGGAAATCTTAGGATTTTTTTACCGCATAACACAATATATTCAACGTAATGAATATATTTAAATAAATATATAAAAGCGATAGAACAAAAAAATTAATCTGTCAAAGTTTACGAATATATACATTCAAATTTGAATAGTTATAAAAAACAAACAGCAAACTGAAAAATTAAAAATTTTTTAAGAAGAATCAAGAAAAATATTTAAACAGTATTTTAGCAAGTATCAGTAGTACAAAATAAATTTTAAGCATGAGTGTAAAAATAGTTATTTATTATTATTATTATTGAGTCCCAGTAATCAGTAAATTAAAACAATATTAATGGGATTCAAGTTACAGAATAATTTTTCATACATATCTGGGCTGAAGAAAATTGCTAACCAATGGAAATCATTACCTAAACAATACAGAAACAAAATTAGCAAATTTTATACATAATTGAACTGAATATTACAAACTAAAATAAAACTCAGATTGATTTATTATTGGAATAATTTGCTTATAATTTATATTGCGGATAGTATTTGATTACAAAAAATAATAAATGATTTTTAAAAGAAAATTGTTTTGTTAAAAAATAGTTTTCTCTTTTCATTACATTTATATTTTATATGCTTATATAAAGTGGTATGTAAGTGGTAAATAATGTTACAAATTTGTTCACTTTTTTAGTTACAGTTGTATTATTTCTTAAAGTGAATCAAACATTAAAAAAAAATTCGAATTTAGTAATAACCAGAACAAAATCTTTTCTGTTTCTTCATCGGCATCATAAAATATTATTATTATATAATAGATAGCATAAAATATTATTTTAAATTATTAATTAAGAAATAGTATCAACGTTTAGTGATTGAAATTCTATAATTAACAGCTCATTGACTGTGATAAGTGGTTTTTTAAAATTTAAAAATTTTTTAAAGTAATGATTATTTTTAAGGCGTTAAATTTTTTTTAGTTTTATGTCTATTTTTTCACTCCATTTTTTGTATATTTTAAATATGACTTTTTGTCTAATAAATAACTTCTAAACGACAAACGCATAGGATGTTAGGCAAACCAATCGATTATTTTGCTGGTGCACACAAAGTTCGTTTTTCAGTAAGTACGAAAATTTTTTGTCCCTTACTTCGGAATAAATTTATAATGGCAAGTTCCATATGACATCATTTTCTTATCATTTTTTATGGATTGAATATAGAAGAAAATGAAGATGCAACAGCTTGTTTACAACATTAAAAAGTATTTCCTTTAGTTGCGTGTAATAAAAAATGAAACTGAAAAATATGTGATATTAGGAATCATAACAGTACATATATTTCTCAAAATGTAGTTTTTATCTTAGTTGAAACTATTTTATTCAATCCTTAGGTTTAATAGTATTGAAAAGAAATATCACATTTCGATTCCATAACAGGATTAGGGTATGAAAGGACCCATCAATTTACGGTGAGTCAAAATTAAAAGATAGTTGAATGTGTTTATCATCTTCGGCAGAAATAAGCACTAAGAATTGTATTGCAAGAAAAACCGTCACTGAAAAATAACAACTTTTGGTTCTTTATAACCATATGCGTCAAAAAATAGCGAAAGAATCAAGAGGTAATAGATTGTAAACTTTAACCCCTATTACTTATTTCATTTTAATACTTAACAATATTAATCTAGTATTTATTTAGGTACTTTTACTGTCATTACTTAACTGTACCAATATTACTTACTTGAATGTAATGTATATATTGATTATAATTAATTTTTACCTATGTTTGTGCAAAATTTAATAGTAGTCAATATTATTTCAAGTATTACAATTTTTGAATTTGTTGCTTAGCATTTGAATACCAGAATACTGAAAACTGAAATATAGTATGTGATTGCTGTTATAAATTAAAAAAATACTTATAATACAATTGTAAAATCTTTTTTTGAAATAAAATGTAATAAGTTAATTATATTTAAAAAAAACTACAATAATAATTAACAATATATAAAAATTAATTAACGAAGTTAAAAGCTTGAAAGGAAGATAAAAAACATTATTTTCTTTATTTAGTATTTGATACACAGACACAGGTAAATTTTTTATTCGTTTTAATTCATCGATTAATAATTCGATTACCGTAATGTTGATTACTCAAGGAAAGTTTTTTAAAGATTTTTTAAAACGATTTACTTTCTGAAACTGATTTGTTGACTTATTGATTATTTAAAAAAATAGTGGAATTCGATTTGGTTAGAAGTTGACTTAAGGGTACCACGTGCTTTTTTTGCGAATTTTTGACCCCAAGATAAGAGCCAAAATGTGAATAACAAAATGGCAACCGCAAAACTATGTTAGTTAAAGAACTGAAAATACCAGGGTTACCACAGAAATTAAATATTTTCTTCAATATTTATCGTCAAAATCTTTTGCCAAACCAAGAAATACCCTATTCTACACTTAACCCTTGATTAGATTAAAAAAATACGTATCCATATGAAAAAAAGTTATCCCACTTGAAATGGTTAACTTTTAGGAAAAAGTTAAATTCGCTTGGAAAACTCAAACCTCTTGTGTTCATGTATCTAAACCGTGATCACGATTTATTAGTTACTATAAGTAACTCATTACTAATTATTTTATTATCACAGTTTCTACGAAAAAAGAAAGACATTTTTGTAACATAGTAGCAGGATCACGAAATCTCGGGCTCGATCCTTGTCACTGTCCAACTTCTAAAACTGAACCTCACGTTATTACTATCAGTTGAGGTGTTCGGGAATTTGATAGTTTTTCTAGTTTGAGATACTTGAACATATTTCATTATCTGTAAAAACTCTTCTACAAAAGATGACAGCAGTGGGAATAGGAATGTCCTAAAACGGCTTTCAACTATTAGATTATCGTCAACGTGCGCATTGCCAAAGATTTCTTATATATCAACAATTAATTGTTCTATATATCAAACATATAAATAGTATATATATTCTAACTATAATTTTTATTAATAATTTTGAATTTCGAAATAATATTATAATTTTGAACACTCACTAAACGTTAATTCGTAGAAAATTTTTAAGAGAATGGTTCAAATATCATCAAGGTGATCTTCGGCGAAGATATATAAAAATTAAAATTCGAAGTACGCTAAAATTATCTGAAACACAGTAAAAAATGAACTATAGAAAAGAAAATATTTCTCTTTCTAATTTTTTTTTAACAAATAAGTTTCTTTCATAAAATACTCAAGATAAAAATACAAGTTGTTAGATTACCACCCATTAATGGACTTTTATCTAATAAAATTCTTTTCATAATCAGTGATACAATAATTAAAAAGCTTATAATAATAAAATATGTCCACAAAGAATAAAAATGAAAGAATATTATTTAAATTAACTACTTTAGAACAGAAAACTGCAAAAATTTTCATGATCCCCTCCTCCCAAAAAACACTTAAAGGGGAAAAAATTTCTTAAATTATTTATCGTATTTGTTTAAAGTACTTAAGATACATATAAATGTTTACCAGTATCGGTTAGATAATTCATTTTTCCTCATTATATTGTTATTAAAAATGTTAATTCATTTATACATGTTTATAATCAGTGATGTACAATAATAATGTACAATGCGTATAATATACAAACTATACAAATAAAAAAAGTATATATTATTTCTGGAAATGTGTACTTAGAACTATAGATTATTTTCAAATTTCCACCTATTTATGTTATAATTTATTCTTTGTTGATTTTTTTCATCATACAGGTAAAATATGTCAGTTCACTGTGAAATATTTTACAGAATGCTTAAATTATTTTATATATTGAAGTACTTGTACTTATTACTTAATATTTATAGGTTTTAATATATATTATTTTTATCACTTTTCTTTTACAGAAAACACAAGGTTTCTGATAATATTAGTCAATGAAAAAAAATCAATAAATAAAAAAATATCTCTACTATGCTCTTCAATTTAATTGCTTATATTGTAAGGTAAAGGTAATATGTGTTTTTGGAAACGTTGAAATATATGCTAATAATTAAATGTAGAATTTCTAATATCTAGAAAAAATAATATTTGAAATGAAATCTTTTTATAATCATATTTCAAGCTTTGAAGTTATTTATTCAAGCTTTTAAGTTTTTAAGTTATTTATTATAGTATAACGTGCAATATAAACCTGAAAATATAAAATACATTTCTTATAACTTAACTTCATTTGTATATAATGTCAAATATTGTTATGCGTAAAAAAAGAAAAAAAAAAGGATTAGTGTAGTTTTTCCTGGTAAAACGAGATTCAAAAGTACAGATTATTGGAAATGCAAGAGTATAATTTTTTTTTCTAAATTAGTTTTCAATAATATTTATATTACATTACCTTGAATTTTTGAATTTGATTTTTCTATTTCACTCCGAAATCCAAGCTTCTTAAATGATGATTTAACACAATTTCAAAAACATAATCTTCTTTAAAATTGCTGAGAATTTAAATAGTAAAATCACTTTGTTTGAGAATGAGTTGAGTCAGAGAAAACCTTGAGAGATGTCTTAGAAATTGAGGAATTGTATAGTATGATTTCATAATATACTTATGAATATATATATATATATATATATATATATATATATATATATATATATATATATATATATATATATATATACTATCTCTGCAAGTCTGATGAGTTATTTTTACCATCGCATGTAATAATTGATTTTTTTAAACTTTCTTAGAATATTTCAAATACAAAGTAAGATTTTTTGTGGCCAACTGTAAATTTAAACTTTCATTCTTCGATTTTTTAATAATAATGCATTTAGACTTAAATAAGATTAAATAATTTGTAAAGACTTGTGTAAAAAAATTATCATTATAATTTTTACAGTGTATGCATTATAATGTCCTAATTTTACAGTGTACATATTATAATATCTTAACTTTACAGTGTATATATTATAATGTCTTAAAATTTCATATTGTAAATGTTTTAGAATCCAATTCAACTTATGTTTTATACTTATGGATTTCTTTTTGTGCAAGATTTCTCAAATTTGTCTTAGTTATGAATGAGCGAAAATTATTAATTGTAACAACGTATTTTAAGAATTTACTAAACATAATTTAGACTTTTTAAAAATTATTTAAATCATAGATACAGGTAGTTATAAATATCATATATTTAACATTCATGTGTATTCGAATAATTCTAAAATGAAAAATTAATTTATTGGATTAATGAGTTTTTTACAGTAAGATGAAAGAAAATTTCTGTCTATATATTTTAATTAAAGACACTTTTTAATGTTTTGATATTAAATTTTTTTTTAACCCGTAAATTACTAGAAACATCACAAAATATATTATTTGAGATATTATTTTGAAAACTAATGAGGCTAAGAACTAATTTACTAGTTGAGTTCTACAGTATTTTTCAGATGGTGTTTTTCAGGATTGGCCAAATGTTGCATTGGATAAATATTAAATATTTTCCTATGTGAAGAAAATAACAATATTTTTATTGTGAACACGATTTTGTAAAATTATACATTTTTTTCTAAAAATTTCTCAGATAATTCCTCGCTACAATCATTATATATTATATAATTATTCGATTACTTTATAAATTAAATGATTTCACTGCTTCAATTTGGAGAAAAACTACTTTTTTAACAATAGAAAAGAGTGAATTTATCCATCAGATAAACCCATGGCGCCTTTTGGCGAGAACAATCTCTTTCTCTTCTGGCAACCCGTGTGCTTCTCTGTGGTAAGGGGGCAGGAAAGGAAGCCCAAAATGACTCCCATCCAAAAACAGAAGTTTCGAGTGCACCGCTCGGACGTATACTCCCCATCCTCCCTACGCCGGACTATTTGTTTCGGTTTTGTTTACTTGCCTCTGTGCCAAAATTTTTGGATGCCTTTGCAATACTGGCTCAGTGCACGATGAGTTGCGCCGATGTCATGTACCAGCCATACTCACCGTACTTCCCGTACCACCAGAGGTCCCAGGTATCGTCCACTGGGGGTGTTGGGCCTTTGGCGCCTATACCTACGCAAGTATCCGCTGACTATAGGGTGAGTTCAATGGTATGCTGCAAATTCCAGATACCAAATTTGCATATTAATTTTCATTGAAATTGTCAGCAAATAGTCATATAAATTTTCCATTCTTATGATAGTTATTACTTAGTTAAATACAAAATGTAATTTATCTAAAGTTTAATTAAATTATATTCACTATATATATATATATATATATATATATATATATATATATATATATATATATATATATATATATATATATATATATATATATGTTTCTTATATTTGCTTGAATCTGCAGCATTTAATCTTAGACTATTTAATAGACATGGGTATATTCAAACAACACTTATCACGATTTCTATTTTCACAATTTAAAATTTTGCATTGAATGCAAAGAAAAAAAGTCTATTTATTAAAATTTTTATTTATTATATATATATATATATATTATATTTTTACATCTAATATAATTTTAAAAGAAACTGAGCTTATGCACATCTATTCTTTTTCGATTATTACAAAAGGATTGAAAGTAATTATTTTTTATTGAAGAAAAAGGTGTACAATATTTTAAGGTAATATTTGTAAAAGTGATATTACCAAAATTGAATACATTAATTTGGTAATTAATTGAAATAAGGCAGTAATAGTTTACATAAATTTATGTATGTGGAATAAGAAAGCGATTATAATTAATTCAATAAATTATAATTAAGTTATTATTACATCCAAAATCCTCTTCAATTATTTTGATTTTGATATATTTTTTCCAAAGACATGTAATGCATATTATTTAGCTATTCTAAGGCGTACATTTTTCACTAATATACACGAATAACTTTTAATGCTTTCTTTTTTGTTTTAATAAACTTTATTTACGTTATCACTTTTATTAACGTTAAAAAACGTCATTTATATTAAATTGACAATAGGTTAAGTGAACCGCTGGAGGATTTGTGTTCGAATTCCTGTCATTAAGCAATCACGTTCACTTGATTACTTTCCTTTGACAGATTCTGGAATGACTTTTTACTTCGCGTTCTTAGATCTGTTCCATAGTTAAATATAATTGGTCCAGATCACAATGTTAACATTCAAAATACAAATGTTTAAATACTGACTTTAACAATTTTGAATTAATATTAACAAAAACATGAAAAAACTTAACATTTTGATCGTTTTAATAATTTATCTAGCATTTAAATTCAATGTTTATTTCAAAATTTAATACATTTTTTTATCAATTGACAGTTTCATCAAATTTGAATAACAGGAAATTTTCCCTAATTATAGGAAAATATTAATAGTATTTTTATTAACAAAAACATATCCACTGACTAACAAAATATAATGTATTATATCCTACTTTAAATAAAAAAATCTAAGACTTTTCACTATATAAAGCATAATATAATTTTAAGTACTTAAAATAATCATCCAATTATAACAATTTTAATTAAGGTACTTTAATTCAATTCCATAGTAAAAGTTTTAGCTGAAATTTGTCTTAACAGAATTTTAACTTTGATAGAATATCATTTTTTGAAACTCAAAATACATTTAGTCATATTTGTGGCATAATAAAAAAGTGCACTGTAAACAATTTTATAAATGAGCTGTCTTACTATCCCTGTATATACATTTGAATGTTAATCGCTATTAACATTCAAATATTGAGTGTAATCGCATATAAAAGAAGTTATATACAATTGCACTCAATATTTGGATGTTAATAGTGAACAATGTCAATATATGATAAGCATATGTTAAATCATTTATGCAAGCAAAATTTGGAAACATTGACAGTGTCTAATATAGAACTGCATTTACTGGTAAGAAAACAATTGATTCTGAATAATTTGATAAAATGAGACGAATTTAGAATGAATCAACATTAATTGATACCATGAAAAAATTGTTAATGATTATTACGATACACGAGTTTCAATGTTTTTTTCCATATTTTGACTTATTGACATTTTGACATTATTGATACTGTTTTATATATGCTTTCGTATAAGTGTTAACCTTTTTAAAATTAATAATTCTTAAAAACTGAAATAAGAATACTAACATTTTACCGGTATTACTTTCTCAGGATATAAGTACAAATGTATTTGGTTTTTATTAGTTATAATTTAATAATCATATGGAAATAACATTTTCCTTTCCGTGTTAAAAATGCTTTTATATAAAAAATACTTAATGAATATTTAAAAATATTAAAAGATTCATAAATGCAATAGAATAAATTCCTTCCAATCTATTATATTTTCATCTTATTTATCGATGAAAAAATTAGAAATGGAAAACTTTTCATAAAATTTAATAATCTGAATTTAAATATAATATGGAATATTAATTTAATACATTCAGTACATTTTAAAAATACTTTCTTGCTGCGATTTTAACATATTTACTCGAAAAATCCTTTATTCCTAACCTTTATTGTATAATTTTTTTCTAAGTTACACATACTTAAATTAATTTTCATTCCATTTTAAAACTTTATATTATAAAGGATATATTTATTATAAGCTTATTATGTAAAAATATTTAGAAACAAAAATTTTAAAATTAGTTACTATCCACCTATTTATTGCATTGGTAAAAAGAAGTTAAATCTTCCAATTAACACAAAATATGTTTGGTTTTGAATAGCACAAAAAATTTCTAAATTTTATGCATTTTTACATGAAACCAATATGAAGTGAATATTATAATAGAGTAATCTTCATTTAAAATTATCGTCTTCTCTTTTTAACAAGAGAATCTTTTGAAACAAAAAAATCTAATTATGTAGAGAAACACTAGATTTTGAATTTAATTCTTTTGATTTGAATATTTCACGAACTATACGTAAAGAACAATCTGAATTTCAAAAATATACTTTGGTACTTTCGAATTGATGAACACAATGTGTAAAAAATGTCATTTTCCGATCGTGCATGTATGTTTATTCTAAAAAGTATATCGATGTTATAATCCACAGTTGCAATAGTTAAATATTGCAAACTCTCTCTTCCGAACTACAATATTTTAAATAAAATATATTCTTCTTATTAGATAGTTGGAGCATGAAAACGGAATGTTGTCAATGACCTAAACATCTGATTTAAGTAAATTATGTCAAAAAAGAATGAATAATTAGTATTAGTTAGTGTTTTTGCAACACGTTAAAACTTTGTTAAGTCAAGCACTGCTTAATGTTGACTTTGGAATTCTTAGAATCAAATACTGTCCAGAATAATATGAAAACTTTATTATTATGACTACAGATATTAACCGAGATAAATCTAAAAGATCTGAATATATGATACGTTTGGAAAACTCATGAATAATTGAGTCTGGGAAAACTTATTATGCATTTGCTTAGTAAATCACAAGAATAATAAATAGGCATTTTTAAATGATTCAAAATATAAAATTTTTATATTTATGTAAATTGATTATATAAATATAAAGTAATAAATTTTAAAACTCTTTAAAGTGCTTATTTATTCTTGTGGGTTATACAAGAAAAGTATATAATCATAATAAATGAAAGAATATAAAAACACTGCTATTTTATCTGTACAGTTGTTACAATTTTATTTTATATTTGATTGTTTTTTTTTCAAATTTAATTTATATTTTAAAATTAATTATTTTATTGAAAAACTGCAGACTAGATTAATATTTCTACAATATCATAAATGTGATAGAATAGTATGTATAAAAATTGTAGAAAATAGAATTACAACTGTATGATTTTAGTTGTAGATGACAAAAGTATGCAAAGAATTTACGAAAACTATTTGTTCCATGACATTTTAAATATATACATGTATTTATTTTAAGTAATAAAAAAGCTTATAAAGATGCGATATCTATCTAAATTTAGTTATTACTTATAAAATAATAATTATTTAGTTAAAATAACTAATTAATTAAAAAATAATAAAATTTGATTCCTCATTTTCCCGTTTCGTTGACTACAATATTTTTTTAAAATTTTATCTTAAGTATTTTGCAATTGCTTCTTAAAAAGGAAATTGCCTTAAGTAATTAGGAAAATATTACATGAAATATTAAAAATGTATGTAATTAAATCAGTCTCGATGAAATCACTGCTTTTCTATCAAAATTATATAACTGATTAATAGTTATAGGAAAGCTGGGAAGAGACTCAGGAAAAAATTTGAACCGAGATTAATTTCTTAACAGTAGATTATTTAAAAAGATAGGCCAAAAATTAAAATTATTATTTTGAACATAACAGAATTTATTTTGCATACATAATATTTATTGGGGTAAATAAGAATGGCAGATTTATGATTTCTCAATCAAATACATTAATTTAGTCTTAGAAAACGGTAAAATGTAAATAAAAAAAAAAAAGATTGCAATCTTGCTTAAAGGAGAGCAATTAAAAATAAAAGAGATTTATTTTTAATTTATAAGCATCATTGCTCCTTGAACATTTCTTTGATACAGATATTGATAGTTATTAACGAATGTTCATAATAATTTCACTTTAAATAATTTCTTCTTCTTTATGTAAAAGTAAGTACCGAAAGGGTTTTCTTTTTAACACATAATGAATTTTCAAATCAAATATTTTACGAGAGAGCTTATCATTATCGAAAAGAATTTTGTTTAATTAGAATGTACTATTTTGCATACTTTTCAAGACAATGTTAAGAACAAAGTATATTTAAAAATTTATAAATCAACATTCAATTTAAGTTTTTTTAATGATTGAAAGTCTTATATCTAAAGAATTAAACGTATGAAGAGATCAGCATTTTTATACATTCAGTAATATTTAATTAAGTTGATATTGCTCTTTTCTTATGTTCCAAAATTAAGTTGATAATGCAAATTAAGTTTGCATTGTTAACTTAATATAAACTTGTTAATTGATAATGCAATACAAATTAAGTTGATAATGCTCATTGCTTACTTTCCAAATTGTGTGGCCAAATAATCTTAAATATAAAAATAATTTTAAGAATTTGCTTGTGAATTTTAAATTGGAAATGATAAGATTATGAAAAATATATAAGCTCAGTGTACGATGAGTAAAGTGCTGAGTACAGTTATGAATGATAGGGATTGCTTTTGGAAAGATTTTTGAAGTATATATTTAAAACCACCCGCATTTATAATAAAGACTTTAGATTAATTGCTACTATTTCTTAAGAAACTTGACAGACAAATTTTGATAACTTGATTTTATATGAAATATAAATTAATATCATCGAATGCTGCATTTTTATTAAAAATGAACTCTTTTTTTCTTATAAATAAGATAACAATATTTAAAATTTGGTGTTAGGTAAAAGAAATATAAAGAGTGGATAAGCATATCTTATCCCTTAAATGCTTATGAAATGCGCGTATCTATTTTTTAGCTTTAACTTTTGTTTCGTTGGTCAAAAAATGGTTAATGGAAATATTTCCCAAAGTACCATTACAAAAGACTATATTAACAAAGAGTTTCGTATTTTGGCTTCGAATTTATTTTATGTCAAACATTGAAGGCATGTATTAAGGTCTTAAATATTTTCTTACAATTAATTATTATTACTGAATACGAGTAATATTTTATAAGTAAAAAATTACTAAACACTTAATTTCTTAGCTTAAAATTGAATTCTATTTAATTCTTTTAAACGATTGAATTAATTTTCCAATGAAAACGGAACAAAATATAATTCATAAGACTTTCTATATTTTTTAATACCTTCTATTGAGATTTTTAAGAATTTTGTTTTGTGTTCCATTTGTTAGTAAAATATATTTAATAAAATTATTTTTCTAAAATACTTTTTTTTAATTGTGGATTACTTTCTTTTAATTACATGAAAAATACACTTTAAATGAATGCTACATTACTTAATCATATAATTAAAAATATGTTTTCTTCAGAAATTTTTACAAAAAAATCAATAAACTCTTTAGAATTTCTTAATATTTAATCAAAGAGATTCATGACATAAAATGGCGGTAATATTTTTGATGCATTTCTCATTACATTCCTTAATTGAAATGATTTTTATACTATATTAATTTATGAAATTTAAAATAAAAAATATTCAATATCTGCAAATAACTTTAAATAAGATAATGTCTTTTAAACAAACTTTATTAAAAGGATTGTAATATTAATAAGTATATTTGAAAAATTTAATTCCTAAATTTCAAAATTTTTTAAAAATTAATTTTTAAATTAGTTGAACAAGTAAATTTTATTTACGTTTGATTGAAATAACAAAATATATGAATTAAATTGGTTACCTTCAGAATTCCCGAAAATTTTCTTAAATTGTTTTTTTCATCACTTTGGAAAGTATTACTTAAGAAGTAAAATATCTAAGAAAGTATTTGTGATACGTTTTTTTAATTTTTATTAATGCACATTTTAAAAATTTAGTTAAATTTTTAAATATACATGATTTTCTCTCCACATTGAATCGCTTTTATTCGAATATGATATTTAAAAGTTCTAGAATTATTAAATATTATATTCGATTCAATATGATATTTTATAGATCTAAAATATAAGATGATGGTTTGATATGTAATTCTATGCGTTTAATATGTTAAGATTTAATTAATTAAACATTTGTAAATTGAAATATGAAATTTCAAAGTATAAACAATTATTATAAAGAATTATTTATATATGTATTACTTACGTTGAAATACGAAATTACAGAGTATAAATGTGCTTCACTGCTACGAACTATATGAATGAAAGCTGAAAAAATATGCAATAATTGAATATAAATTACCATTGTGGGTTGGTGCTTGTTTCACTACAAAACATTTTTTAAAAAATAAAACCTGTATTTGGATAAAAAATTTAAATTTATCACAAATAATTTAAAAATTTGGTAATTTTGAATTTAAAAATAGTATTTTATTTTTTAACTTTAAATTTTTTAATATGTATAAAATATAACGGATAACATTCCGCTATTGGTGTTAATACAAATTACGATCATTTTTTCTCCTAGATATGGACCATTTAATTTTTCTCGTGTCAATCCTCGACGAAACTTAATTAAGATCTCCTCTCTTCTTAAGAACCCTTTACCTACAACATATCAATTCTGATAAACTATTTATTAACTGAAATTTTTGTTATAAAGACTTTTTTTCGCTGAAATCAGTTAAGAAAGTAACAATCTCAGAAGTTTTTTAAAATCTATTTAAAACGTGAAGAAATATTTTACTGATGAAACTTATTTTTAGTACAGAATCTATGTTATAAAAATATTTCTATATAACTCTGCGTGAAAATTTCAGCTAAAATTATCCATTTTTAAACTATTTTCATTCGTTTATCTTTTTTTAATAATTTAATTTTTTAAAATTTCGTTATTTTTTATGCACTTCCTAAACATTAGAAAATTGAATAACTAGTGTTTCATAAAATATGATTTGTATAATGATTACACAACATTCAATTTTATTTACTTGGTTTTTAAGTGAAGATGTAAAACAAAGATGCATAATGAATTACCACAACTTAACTAATTACCAGAACGTAAACAAATAATCTTTTAAACAAAAGATTGCTCCATTGAGTTCAATGTCAAAAAGATTGCTCAATGGAGGAACTTTCATTTGAGAGATGATTTGCTTACGTTCTTATGTACATTGACTCCTTTCTTTTAGAGCATCTAATTGCTTTCCCTTTTAGAAGCAATGCATTATTACATACGAGTATATCTTAGATTAGAATTTAATATTTTCGCTTTTAAAAATATTCTCCTTGGACTGCAGAAATAATCTCTCACAGGTACTCAACAATAAGAGTCTGTTTTCAAAAAAAAAAGTTTTCTTTATATATCTTTTCATATTATATAATAAAAGTAAACACTAAACAAGCGAAATACGTAATTTTTTTTCTCAAATTTTTTCTCTTTTACCAAATTACTTTAAATATTTCATTCCCAAAGTAATTCAATTTATCACTGAGGAATGACGGTAAATTCTCCACAATAAAAGTAAATAACTGAATTATGTTTTCATTTGGAGAATATTTAAATTGCAATGTAAAAACAGGAGTATCCTAACAAAGAATTTGAAAAGTATCTAGAATATTTTAAAATATTCTGTGTTTTAAAAGGAAAAGTTTCCTTTTAAAACATGGAAACTTTTCCTTTTAAAAAAATGGATAGATATTGTTCTATTTTTAACTCTAGAAGGTCTAGAGTTTTTCACAGGGAAATATAAATCATATCAAATTTGTCCCCTGCTTTCTTATATAAAAAGGATTATATTTAGAACAAAATATTATAGCTGTGCAAATTTTATGTTCTTAAGGATAAAGATAAGAACATTTGAAAGATTTCAAAAGATTGAAAATAATCATAAACGTGAATTTATTAATTTCAGTTTTAAATTAACATAAATGATGATTTTAAATATTATCGCAATTTTTTTTATAATATAATTAATTTAATTTTATGAATATATATAAATTTAACTTCACTTGATTTCTAATAGTCCTAAAATTGTCAGTTTTGCAGCTCTACATAGATAATCTGTTTTAGAAGCGTTTTTAAAATATTTGCTTTTTTCATTTGTTTAAAAATTTGTTCAAAACCATTGATTATGGGGATAATACATTTTCCCTTTTGCTTTCTGTATAGAAATGGAAAAATACTAAAATATATTTCCTTACTATTAAAAATATATTCCATTGATTAGGAACAAATTAAAAATATGTATAATTTTTATTTCGAATTGGATTTCTTTTTTTACAGGGATAATTTTCATAAATTTAATTTCCTTATTCATATTTTCTTATATAAATTCTTTAAAATAAGCGATTTTTCATTGGTGTTTATATAAATAAGATTAAGAACATTGCTGTATTCTAAAGCTTGAGTGTTAATTAATATATTCTAGAATTAGTTAAAGTGTATTATGATATATCCAATATAGTTATTAAAAATGAGATGGTATACTATTTTGTTACGAGCAAAAGCTTAATACGAGCGTTGATATGGTATACGTAAAACTTCTATTGTTCTTGGAAGGTATGTACTATAGTAGGCTGAATTTCAGATTGAAGTTATTAGAGAAACAATTTTCAATATAAAAAAGTGTATATCTGCTAAGTCGATATACCTGCTACAGTTGTTGGTAGAAAAATATGATTTTTAAAAACGCATTTGATATTTTGTGTTAAAATGTAACGATATTTAAATTAAATTTAATATGTGCAATGATATTTAAATTAAGTTCTATATAAATGATCTAATTTACAATATTGCTATTTAGTTTGGATCCTGCCGCTATTGAATGGAATTATAAATCTGTAATAAGTTAATATATGGCTTATTTATTAGCACCATGCAAATAATTGTAAATGTTATTTTCGCTGATATTTATGAACTTGAGAGGATAGAAAATACAGGAACTGCTGAAATAAAGTAAAATACGAGATTTGTTTTCCTAGGGTAAGGTTTCAATTCAAAATCTAAAATTTTTCCTGATAAATTCATATTTTTTTAAAAATTATTATAAAATAACAATGAAATTCAATAAATAAAATTTTTATATCATCGAGCTATCGATATACCTTTTCATGGATTTCCTTGTTGTTTTGTTAAAAATTTTAATGTAATTATTTTTCTACCATATCTTATTTGTTTTGCTTTACTACAAATAAATGAAAACGAATAATTTAAATACACTGCAAAATGTTGTTTAATAATATTATTTAAAATATTGTAATATAATTAATTAAATTAACAAATAACATTCAGTAAATTAACAAAATAACAAATAGTCATATTTAAATAGTTCTACACACCTGAATCTTTAATTTAACTTTTGTGCCCATTCTTATTAAAAAAATTCTGAATGCATGTTATTATTACTTTTTTCAAAATGTGTTGCCGCAACAAACTCAATAACTTGCCTTTAACTATTTATAAAATGAATCTCAATAATTCATAACATGTTTTAATTGCTTAATGATAGACCAAAGATGATCAAAGTCTGAATCAACATTTTTAATTTTCATCTGCATCTCGCTAGAGATAACTCAATATAGTTCACTCTAGCAGTTTCAGTTAAAGAATTTTATGATTATCTTAATTGATAAAATTATCTAATTTGTAATAAATAGATACTTATAACAATAAAATAAATTTTTATATTGTATTCCTATAAAAAATAACTGAAATTTTACAGGGATTATGATTGTTGATATAATTTATTGTTAATCTTATTTCCATTTAGAAATTTTTATAGATGCTGAACTTAGTTGTTAGTCTCGTTATTTAACTGAAATTTAGAATCATAAGCTCTTGTGTTATTATTCATTTAGAGCAATATGAGCTAGTTCTATTATTTCTATTGAATTTTTTGTTTTTTGTAAATAAAACCTCAAGCTCTCATTTTAGACTTTTTTTTCACATTAAATATTATATATATAAGCTTCCAAATAATCATGCTTCTTTTTTATTATTACTGTATTTTTTTAGGATTGTTTCACTATGTATATTCAATATACATAAAAGCCTGTTTCACTTCCATTATTATTTGTTATGACCAGTTTATCAAAATTAGCAAATGAAGAATTAACTGGTTTTGATAAAAAAAAAGTATGTTGTAGACATTTTCTTATGCAAGCTGGTTTTATTGTGACTCATTAAGTGAGAAACTAATGTTTTCCAGTAATTAATATCTTAAACAAAAGTTAGGATTAACGTACTTTTCTTATTCATTGTTGATGAGTAATTTATTTTCCTACAAACTTTAAAGAGAAATCAATTGTACATAAGCTTCAAAAATGCCCCAAAATATACCAATTGGTTTAATGGATTAAATGACACCGCATCTAGCATTACACTTCATACAACACCTCAGTTAAGTAACTATGTTAACACTTGAGCGGATATCTTTATTGCCATACTATAGCAAATATTTGCGAAATGTAGCCTTTTTTATCACAGCCATCTGTAATTAGGTCATAATAATAATAAAAAATTTCTTTAAGGTACATAAAAATAAAAACAAATTCTATATCAATCGAGCTTCTACAATTCGCACCCTCAAAATAATAAGTGCTACGTTTTCTCCCTCTGTGTTAAGAAATTTTAACAAATTATAAAAATTTGCTATCCAGTGTAGTTTCGTGTTGTGATTTCCTGTTGGTTATTTTCCATGGAAAAGCATAGAATTTCTTACTTTATTGTAACTTCACAATCAAAAAAATATTAAAATTTTCAATAGAAATCATTTTTTCAACTATTTTGTCTCAACACAAAGTTTTAAATATGCATTACAGTTGTATGTATTTTTAAAATTGTAAAATTAAAGTCACCATGATGTGAAATGAAAAAGGAATTTAGAATGTTAAAAAGACTTTTTTCTTTGACAATCATTTAAACAATAAGAAATTTTGTAATCACAGTAAATTTTACGTACTGTGAAAATCATTATTGATACTCATTGTAATATTAACTTGTTTTATTAACATGAATCTATAAAATATGCTTTTTAATAAAAGGGTAAAATTTTTTTATTTTTTTCATTAATATGACTCCTTTTATTAAAATCTAATTTAAATTTATTTTACAAATATGCGTTTAAATATTTTTGTTTCCACAATTTTTAAATATCTATAAAGGTGTTATTAAAAACAAAATGAATAACATATGTGATTATAATATACTTTTTTATACTTACAAAATTCGAGATAATTCATTATTGCGATTCACAAAGCTAATATACTATATTCTTTTAAAGATGAAATTTGTAATAAATATTTTGCATAAATTTCTGAGAAACAACCTTTTAATGATAATTTTATAAATATATTAATAATCTAAATTATTTTAGATAAAGTGAGATAATCACTTTCAAAATCTTTATTAGTTACTTTAATCACTTCTATGTATTCTATCACTTACACACAAAACAATATAAGATTAAATACATTAATCAATACATTGATCACAAAGAAGACAAATAAGAATGTGACAAAAATGAAGCTAACACAATGTAACAGATTGTCTACGGATTTATGATAACTTTAAAAATGCAAATAATTCTACAAAAAAAAAAACAATTAGTTTTAAAAAAAAATCCATTGTTATGACTTAATTTAACTGTACAAAAGTTTAGTTTTAAAAAATAAAAAATTCTGACTGTTTATAATCCTGTAATCGTAATAATAACATCACATTTTTCTTAAAGTCTGTTGGAGCACAATTGTTTTACCAATAAAAAAAATAGGAAAAAAATTAAAGAAATTAGACAGCAGCCATTACGGAGGAAAAAGACAAGCATATTTCAAAATTTTAAATCCTTTTCTTCACATATTTAATTTTGGTTAGCGTATATTAGTCATTAGACATTCTTTTTTTAAGAATAATATTTTATTACGATTGCTTGCTATAATTTCAAGCTTTTATAAATTTCTTTTGAAAATTACAGTACTTGTTTCAAATTCATAATGGAAATTCACGCATATTTATAATTAAAATGATAGCTCATTCTTTTTTTTACATTTTCATTTCAAATATTCCCAATTATTCCAAGGTGCAAGAGAAATTTCAATATTTAAATAAAGATAATACTAAAATTATATTTACTTGGAATATGTTTTTTGGATATGAAATATATCGAAACATTGACTTTTTTATAGTAATAATTATAGTCAATATAACTCAAGATCTAACATAACTGTCGTTGTAAATCACTAGAATAAACATTCCTAATGGCATTAGTCATTGATAGTTTAAACTTGTTTGATATTATCTCAATTGTAATTATATAATGAATTGCACATCCTGCGTTCGAATATTTTTTGTTAAAATATAAAATAAAATAACATTAAAAATGACCCTTATGGTTTTATATTTGTGATTTTTCAGACTTGTTTGATATACATTATTAATAATGGTTTTCAAATCCATACATAATTTTAAATATCCCTAATCTTTTTTAACAGTTCTTCAGGGAAAGTAACTTCGAAAGTTTTAGCATACTTTTCTGTTCACATTATAATCTTATAACATACCTCAAACATAAGTAATTAATGTTTTAATCTGACATAATACAACGTCAATCATCTTAATTGCTCAAAATTTTATGTTTAGTATGAAATTGCTTTCTAAGAACAAGCGTGAATATCAATTATATTGTAAGTCCTGAAAGTAAAACTTTTTTTGTGCAGATTTTTTCACTATAAAAGCAAGTGAAGAAATACTGACTGTCACCTTTTATGCTTAGTAAGCAGTAGCTTTTCTCTTATTATTAAAACACGAAGTTGCATGTTCTCCTAAGATAGAAACAATACTGTTGATAGAATAATTGCACCAAAGCTTGCAAAATTTCGATGTTGATGTTTTGAAAAACAGTGAAAGTTTAAACAAGATACATATTCTACGAGATATATTGATACAAATAATTATTAGCTGATGCTACTGTTTGTTAAGAATAATTACAATAATACATATAAGAAATAATCTGGAATCTTTAAAATTTTGCTGTACTTTCTTTTATTTGTGGGCCACAAAAATCCTAAAATAAATTATGCATTTGTCATGTTCATCATTATGATTATGCTCTCTTAAACTTATTTTGTTATCGAAGATAAAATCCTAACATCTTCTAAAGATTAGGTACCAAGTTCTTGAAGAATGTTTCAAGCTTTTGTTTCATTCTTTTCATTAATTTTTTTAAAATTTGTACTTTTATTTACTTTGTAAATATTTAGGTTGAGAAATGAATCTTCTTTCACTTTATTTTGGAACAACTAAAGAAAAAATATTTCAAGAACTTATTGAAAAACAATGTTTTTCATCGTTTAAAACGTATACAAATTTTAATCATTTAAAGTTATTATCAAATCGGTCAAATCTGAGTATTAACAGAACTTTTCTGAGTTATATTTTCGCAATCAGTGTACTAATGCTTTCTATGTAGCTATCATTCCCACTGATTCTTATCTCGGAACAACTCTCATATCAGATAATTATAGAATTTTGTATGATTTCTCTTTGAAGTGCACGAAAAACGATTGTTGTTTTCAAATATTATTTCCGGAATTTAAGAAGTTTGGTAAAATATCTTAACCAACCTAAGATTCGGGTGATTACATGTACCAATCATTTTATCCTGTCAAATATTAATAGGTTAAGTCTATGGATTAACCCATTTTTCCTGAAATACATTTTCGCTAGCTGCACGCTTCTGCTTCTTATTCAGCCTTATTCTTATTTTGAATTACTTTCATATTGACAATACTAAAATTTTCTGTACAATCTATGAGGTGCAACAAAAACTTTCTTTTGAATAATTTATCCAGGATTTGAAAAACATATAACCAGGTTGGCAAAAACATATAAACGAGGGAAATTTTGGGTAAATACATATACGAATAATTTAAAGTTTAATGTTTAATGATGTTAATTTAAAGTTTAATGATGATTATAGGACAAGACTCTGAATCGACAAAACTTACCTGCATTGTATTTTCGCTACCTGTTTGCATTTCCTTCCTACATAGCCTTAACATTTTCTTACGGGTAATGATGAAATTTTCTATGTTTTAATTGAAGTGTATATATAACGAAAACAGATTTTTTAAATCATTTTTCCAGCAGCCATGAATATTGATCACCCACATATATATATATATATATATAATTGTTGTTAATAAATTCTATAGTTAAATTAATGTTAATTTTACTATATTTGTAATTTTTATTTATTTATTTTTGTTTATTTTTACAAATCTAAATGAAACGTATATTGATTTAATGAGTTAAGAAACTTATTTAAAAATAGATTTTAATAATTGTATACCTTACAGTTGTCTATTTATGAAGTATTAAACATCAAAGAAGTAAAAATTGCAAAATTATAAAGCGTTTGCAAATATATGACATTTTTGATCATTTTATTTTGAAATTAAAATTTATACATCTATAAAAATTGTGCTTAGTTACCATAAGTATCATTTTACCATTGAAGGCTTGCCGACCGATTGGCTGAGTGGTTAGCGTTCCTGACCCCTAAGCTGTGCGTTACGGGTTCGAATCCCGGTTCGGGCATGGATGTTTCTTTCCTTCTCTGTTCTCTCTGTGTTTCTCTGTCCTTTCTTCTGTGATGTTGTATGAATGTGGCCCACCCTGTAAACGGGTTTGTAGTGGTATGGCGCGGGTAACGCTACTCGATTCCGTGACTTGGTTCACAGGTGCCCGCTAGGTAACGACAAATGAGTAGCAGTCTCTGGCCTTGTTGTGGAATAGGGTTCAACCCTCTTGTGCCAGCCATTGGAAAAAAAAACCATTGAAGGCTTGTAGAAATATTTTGCACATAATTACTTAAGCTATTCTTCTTGAGTTCACAAATAAAAATTTTATTTGCTTTAAAATAAAAAAATTAAATTTTTTGTAATATAAATAACTTAATTCTTATTTTATGTAATTATTTTATATTTAATATATATTAATAATATTAAATTTTTTTATAAATTAATTAAATTTTTTATAATTTTTTTTATAATAATAATAATACTATAATATTTTTTTTATTATATCGGAGGAGATTTTCCTGTTAAATCATTGCGTTAAAATGATATAAGGTTTAGAAAGAGAAAGGAAAAATAGCGCAGTCACTTTTTTTGTGACTGCAGGTGTAGTTATTAAATACGTACACAACTCAGAATGTCGTGGGGTATGTTTACTGATTAAAGGGATGATGTGAAGTAAACAAGAGCACTCTGACGCTGCATGGAAGGGGAAAGGAGCTCTTGAGAGTTATGACAGCGGCTCTTTTTTTTTTTCTCATCCCGCTTCTCTTGCTCCTAAGCATCCTAAGTTCGTCGGGGTTATCAGTGCGAATGTCAGTCGGCATCTGAAGCGGGCAATGAGCCGTTCTTCTGTCAAATCCTTGGGTACTCGTTTCAAGAAATCAGCAATATGTCACATTAGGTTCGTACCATTACTTTTCGCGTACTTAAATAATTAGGTTTTCCAATATTTTGTTGAAAAGTATCGATATTTGCGTTTCTTCTCCTTTTTTTGTGGGAGGGAGAAACACCTGCTGTTAGTAATATATAAAATATTTTTCAAGGCCATCCACAGGAAAAGATTTCTGCAAGAATATCAAAAACTGTGTTGTTTTGAAAACACATTTTTATACCTGAAAATATTTTTCATTGGAGTTAGTTCAACTCTTTCATAAATGTTTTATACAATATAATATTACGGTAATAATTGGTCTATTAAAATGAGTCCTTTATTTATATTACGAACAATTTTTATACCGAAGATACTTTGAGGATGGTATTTCTTAGAGATTGTGAAAAGATAGTAACTTTTCTACTCCAAAACAGATTTGCAGTAACTGTGTTGGTCACTTTTACTCCCTCGCAACTTAATCTTATCGAATTCGTAAGTATTTCTATCAAATATCATAATTAATAGAAATTATTAATGTTTCCAACTCCGAATTAAGCCTAGAATTTAAGGAAGGTATGAATTTTGAGGCACTAATTCAAGCGTAATTCATAGCTTTTGATAATAATTCATTAATTAATAACATGCAGCCACTAGAAAAAGCATATATATATACTAAAACGACTTTGTACATTATTGCTTACACTTTTCTAAATGAAAAATTATAAATTATAATTGTATGGTAAACATTATTTACATATAATTATAATTCAAAATTTACAATTTAAAAAATTTATAATTTAAAACAAACATAAGTTAAAAGTAACGTAAAATCTTCAATCAGATATACAGATAGATGGTTAAATGATAAGATCTGCATAGTATGGAAGAACTTTGATTATATGATTAATTTATTTCAAGTCTTTTTAAAAAGGCAATTGTACTCATCGTAACATTGCATCTCTATCGAAATAAAATCACAAATGTAAGAAATAATTTTTACGAAATATCTTTCTGTAAAGAAATAGTTTATTACAATATGCTCTTAAAATATATTATAAGATTAATCCAAAAAAATGGGAATATTTTAATATTTTATTTCTGAATTTCAAATTCAGTTAGAGTAAGTATGATCACAATGACATCCATGAAGCAAGTTCTTTAAATTCATACCACATTCAAATATTTTCATGTTAATAAATATCTAAAGCAATTAATAAGATATATATTATTATTTATTTACGCAGAAAATAAATCTTAAAAAATCCCTTTTATGAAAATGCTAAGTTTGATGCTTAATTTATTATATAAAAAAGGCTGTGGAATGTTTCGTGTACTTACAGAATACAAAACCAACTATTTTATTCTTACAAAAGATTAAAAGTAAAAGTGCTTAAATTTAAAAATAATACATTTTTTATATTGTATGATATAAACCATAAAAACATAACTTACAAATAACATGTTCTAAAGAAATAAAAATTGTTTTAAATAAAGCTAATCAGTAAAAAAAATGATTTAAAATAGTAAAATTATAAATTCATAGGAGCAATGCATATTTGGTAAAGCAATGCAATTTATATTTGTCTCAGAGCATAAAAGCTCAAAAAAGTGAGTGTTGGTCCGGAATTGACTATAGCCGGACTATCATTCACTTTTTTGAGCTCTTTTATGTTCTGAAACAAAAATAAAATTGCGTTGCTTTATCAAATATGATGAATGGGTATGAAAAAGACGATGTCACATTGATTTGTCAATCAGTTCGACTTCCACAATGCCAAGACACAAAAATGATGACATTCAAGGAGAATGGTACCAAGTACTAATCCCCAAGTACTAATCTCTATCTCAAAATATTGATTTTGCCGCCACGGTTATGGAATTTGCTACGCAATTTTGCTTTCTATAAAGCAAAATTGTTCTTTCAATAATGTATAAAGCAAAATTGTTCTTTTTAAATGTTTTTTATTTATTATTCATTAAAAAAACTGTGTTAATATCAAAATTTTCATATACATTATGAAAAATATTTCTGTATTCGTTTCTTTGAAAAAGTCACAAACAATACAGTTACGACATACAGCAGTAACTTTCAAGTTATCTCCAAATTAAGTACGATATCGATCAAACTTAGTTTTAATCTTGTCGTGAGTGTTGTATCCTTACCTGCACATCGTTTTCGCCTGTATTTACCAAACCTACAGCAAAGATGTTTATCTCGTTTTGCTACCAGATAAAAATAAACTCGTTGAGATTGCATCGTGCGAGGAGCTTGTTACCCCACAAACAAGCAGATGATGCTCAAAGCTTCCGTCACCCACAAAACAATTCCCTGTGTTCTGGTGGAAGAGTCCATCAGGCCGCTTGATGGTGATGAGCCGTGTCTTCCTAACCCAGCTTGCCGACAATCGCGGCCCTCAAGTTTTCGCCTTTGGATCGTGTGACCAGATCAAATGAACGTCCCTTTTAGAGACGCTTGGTGGATCAAGTAGCAATCCTTAAGTAAGTCGAAACAATGTCGAGACTTATGTAAGACATGCGTCTTGGCTTGTGGCATGACAGGGCTTATGAGTACCAAAACAGAGAGCTTATAATCGTGAAGAGACCATGAAGTAAGTATTTGTAAATTGAGATGCATCATGTTTACTTTAAGGAATTATTATGACATGAAGTAAATGTTAAGTTTCAAAATCAAACAAGTTTCAAAATACATAAAAAACATGTTGATAGACGTAGTTATAAGAGACGGAATAATAAACATAACTGTATGTTTTGAAAAAGAAAAATCACTAACTTAAGAATTAAATATTGGTGGAAAACTGAAAGGAGAAGATGAATTTTATGTTTATTTTTGGAAAACAGATCTCAGGCTAAGAATAGAAAATTTTCTTTTCTTCATTCTTTGTACATTTGGTTCACTAACTTTGACTCACTGCGATGAAATATAATATACAGTGGGTGGTTAGTTAACGAATAGTTAGAGGACTGCGAACGAATCGGACAACGAACACTTTCGAGAAAGATTTTTGTGTTCGGATAACGAACACTTCTCGACTCTCGGAGCATAACGTGCAAGGTTGCCAATCCAAGGGACTGAAAATCAATTTTAATCTCTCTTGAATTAAGGTGCTTGTCTATTGAAATTCAAAATTATATACCGGAAATTTTTTTTTATTCTTAATAGAATATTATAGCTAAAGTAGACTACCAGTTTCGGTTATGATTTCTGAATTAAGGTGCTTGTCTATTGAAATTCAAAATTATATGCATTTTTTATTCTTAATAGAATATTATAGCCAAAGTAGACTACCAGTTTCGGTTATGATTTCATTCAAAACCGAAACTGATTTCATTTTCAGCGGCTTTCCCCCTTGTTTATTCATTTTTCCTGACGAATTTTTGAATGATGAATTCCGGAAAGCGACAATCACAATGCTTTTAATCAATTCTGTAAAATCTTGAAAAAACGAAAAAGCAATCGACATTATGCATGTTCTTCAAAACCACACTAACAAAAAATGAAAGGGATTGATTAATATGCAAGACTCCATATATGTATTATTATTTTAATACACTTATGAAAAAATTATATATTTTTAAAATTTAATTTTTAGGATCTCCAGATCGAATTAATGGATATCACAAAAAAATCTATGGTAAATCAATGATTGGTTAACGAACAATTCAGATAGTAAACATAGTCTAGTAACAGATTACGTTCGTTAAACGATCACCCGCTATATTTATGGTTCGCTAGTGTACTTCTCTTAGTGTGAATTGTTGGTAACTAAGTGGACTTTCACTCCAGCAGAAACCCCATCTTAATGAAATACAGCACAGATTCTTTGAGTTTTTAATGAATATAATAATCTAAAGTCACATATTGCAAATTCAAATTTCTGTTCTCCACTATGCATAGACATCTTGTGTAAAAATTAAAGCTTATATTATGAATCGTTCATTGTAATGATAAATATTAGTCCCATTTGCCCAGTAAGGCATCAGATATTTGTTTTATATTCTTAATTTCCTTAATTTTCAAATTCATATTTTTAACTACTTCAATAAGCAATTTTAGTTTTCATATATATATATATATATATATATATATATATATATATATATATATATATATATATATATATATATATATATATATATATATATATATACATATATATATATATATATATATATATATATATATATATATATATATATATATATATATATATATATATATATATTTTGTGTGTGTGTCCGTGAATCATAACTATTTTGAAATTCTTCTTAATGGATGAATTTAAAAGTAATATATTTCATTTATTTCGTACATCCATAAACCATTTATAATTTTAAAGAAAACCATTTATAAGAAGCTTATATATTCTGTCTATATAAATTAAGTTGAAATTTATATATATAAGTAAGAGTTTGAAACAGAGATTTGAATTGATCAAAGAGGAACGAAAATTTAAATCTAGAATTTTGAATCTAGAATTTTGCTTAGAGTTTACATATTAGAGTAAAATTTCATTTTTATGTATGTAGTGTAATAATTATTTTCTTTTTCATAATATTTTTGTAACATTTCATTTATGATATCATGCTATAAAGCTGAAAATTGTAATTTCAAATTTAGCTGCAGTACATTTTCTCAATAAATCTTCTTTGTCCTCAGAAGAATATTGAAATTTTAGCATTTGTTTGTCATCCAACAATTACTGATAGTAAAAAATGAATGTTTAAAGTATCAAATTTTTTATGCTGATAAAAATAAAAATTTTAATTTCTTGTATAGAAACATTTATTATTTAAAAACATGCTAATATTTCTTACATTGACAGAATTTAATAAACATTTTTCACAAATGAATCATTTTTATTAGGTGTGCTTCATCATAAGATTGTGATAATTTTAATCTGAAAATTTAACTGAAATTTTCTATATTATCTTCTTAGAAATTTGCCTCGATCAAGTCTCACACTGACACAAGCCCCAGCAGTCTCGACCCGACTCCAACGGGATCGCCGGTCGATTGCAGATCTTCCCTGCCCAATGCGACGGGCGGCGGCACGGCGGTGCGCAGCCCTCCGTCCGCCGCCTCCTCATCCGCCAACGCCAGCGACGAGAAGACGGAGAAAGCGGAGGCGCAATACCTGTCCGCCAACTGCGTCCTCTTCACCTACTATAGCGGAGACATCTCCTCCGTGGTGGACGAGCACTTTGCACGCGCCCTCTCCCAAGCCACCAGCTACTCCGCCCCCGAGACCAGCGTCTCCAAGGGCTTGCAGACCAAAGGTACGCAGCTCTTTTCTCTCCCTCACCCCAAGAGAATATCTTGTATTCACATATTTCTAAAACTTATAACGTAAAAGTATTTTGAGACACAAAAGTTAGAGTAATTTTTAGTAAACCAAATGTTATGGCTTTAAGATGTGCTTATTCCTTTTTATTTATTCCTTAATACAAAGCTTTTTTAATAGAATGGGGGAAAAAAACGCACATGGGCTATTGTTATCATTTGAAAAAAATGTAAACACTTTAAAGGAAATTTACAATAAAACATGCCCCTGATGTTTCTTTATTCTAAAAATAAAAAGATTTGCTGGTTTTATGTAGAAAAATAGATATACATTTTATGTATGAAAATGATTTGGCTAAATTCAAAGAAAGTATCAGAGAAACTAAAATCATAAAACTATAAAACCGTAAAATTAAACATCTATACTAATATTCATAATTTATAAGAGAAAAATACTCGACAATTAAATTAAAAAAAAGCTCATTATTTTATTTAATTTAATTTAAGAAAATAAAGTTTTGTAATATGACATTGTGTTTCAAAGTTTTGACATCCTTTAAAATTTCAATATTCCAACGAGTGTATTTTTTATTCTCTCTTATAATTATTTATTGCAATATAAAAAGAGGGAATTGATAATAAAATATCCACTAATATTGGAGAATTTTAAGATTAAAAAATAATATTGCTTTATTAAAACATCAAACTAATTTATTGAAAATAAAATACTAGTTTTTTTTGAGGAATTATAGAAAAGATCTATAATAGTGTTAAAATGGATGTTAAATCAATACACTAAATTTATATTTAGTAATACAAAATCATGTAAAAAAATTTCAGATTTATAAAATTTAAATTACATTAACAAAAGCATGTAGGTATAGTTTTATTCAGGTAATTCAAATTTTATCTGAATACTTCTTCATTCAGATAACTTATTTGAACTACATATGGAAAATTATGATAATTATTTAAATTTAAAACTCCTTTTATATTTTGCAATACACAACTCCCACACAAAATAAAAAAATACAATGTAAAATATTGCAAAACTAGGATTGCATAATTAGGGACTTATATTGTTCATGTGAGATATAGGAAGTTTTGAATTCAGGAATATTAATATTCCTAAAGTAATTTATTTTTAAATTATTTTTATTTATAATGATTGAACAAATAACTGCGCTATGTGTATGTGTGTGATGTGTTTCATATCATTATTGCGTTAAGATTATTCTAAATAGTCT
The DNA here is from genome assembly GCA_037975125.1 of Latrodectus hesperus. Taxonomy (NCBI): domain Eukaryota; kingdom Metazoa; phylum Arthropoda; class Arachnida; order Araneae; family Theridiidae; genus Latrodectus; species Latrodectus hesperus. The sequence continues at coordinate 53,238,694 of CM075855.1, forward strand.
AATTTATTTTAAGGAAATCACATGATCATATTATCTCATTTAATGACACCTGCAACAAACAAAGAAACAACGAACTATTTAATTATAAAATGAGAAAATTACTTAAATATATCATGCATGATATTTTTAAAATCCTGAAATGTCATATTGCGTTCTAAATGTATATAAAGATCAAGATAGCGTTATATGTTTAACAATTTAGCTTGAAATCTGCTTCTTTTTTGCATGGATTTTTGTAAAGCAAGAACTTACAACAAACGAAATAATTAAATAACTTTTATTATTTAATAATTCAAAATGTAATTTATGAAACTTCTACAATCACTATTTTTTAAAAATGACTTATAGAAATTTATCGTTAAAATTTAACTTGTGATAATTAAAAAAACAGTTAGTGCAGTTTTAAAAGATGTATATTAAAATCTTTACTTACCGCAAAATAGGCCATTAACTTTGATAGAATTAAGTTTTGCATCAACTATATAAGTTTCTTTGTTGAAAATGGTTCTATTTCTAATATAAGAATAATATTTTAATGTAATTTATTAAAATATTATTATAATATTTTAATATAAAATATATGAAAGAAGTGATGAAAAATTACAAAAAAATGAACAAAAGTTTCCAAACTTTTAAAAATATTAAGAAGTTAAAATTACATTCATCCAGGAATTTTCCTTTTTTTTTTTCAAAATTGAATAAACATATTTTATGCCAAATTAGTAAGTACTGATAAGAGAAATGTATACTTTTTATTACTATTATTGCGTTAAAAAGCATTTGAATTATAATGTTATGAACTATTTTTAATTTGATATAAAATGTAGCATTGTTTTTAGATAATAAAATGAGCAGTTCTGATATTTCAAACATGTATTTTTGCAGATCTGTATTCGTTTAAAAGTATTATTTTATGATTGATGAGGAAGTCTCTTTTTGTCGTTTGAATGCATGCCTTTTGGCATAGGTACTTAGGAATTTTCGTTGTTTACTCCCTTGCGTCTTGTGAATACAATCGACCATCTATGAAACCCAAACTAAAGGCTAATACTCTACAAAAATGCTTAGAGGAGACTTAAAATAGTACCCAGATACCAGGTTATTCACTATTCACAGTCAAAAGTAAAGAAGAGGTTTTTTAAAATAAATTTTTTTTTTGAATTGTGAAAGTTCAATATTTTCTCATCAGGCTTGATTTATCATATAATGGAAAAACTAAAAGAAAACAGTATTTATATAAAATGAAAGAGGTACTTGGAACAATTGGAATTTGTTGTAAGCAAAATAAAGTTGTTGTAGAGTGGGATGTTAAATTCTCCTGGAATCCCATTCTAACACGTTCCGCGCGAAATTCTCCGACCAAGCAGAGTTTGATGTTTAGAATAAGGGGGCGCTCCATTCGCTTGCGATTTCTCTTCTTTATTTTTTCGCTTAGAACGCTAGTTTTACTATCGTCTGCAATTTCTCTTTTAACTTTCTTTTGCTAATTTCTTGCGTTTAATTTCATGATGAAAATAAATCATGACGGCGTTCTGAATCTGTGCCTGTCAGCGAGGCAAATTACTCATTTTTTCTGCACTTTAATGGAATCTCTTAAATGCATGCGTCTTGCAGAATGTATTTAATTTGATTCTTTAAGTCCTCTGTTTATGTCCTTATGTCTAATTGAAGAAACGTATCGCTTAATGCTTCCCTTCACTAAACGCATCAGTCTGTTCGAAATATTTCAAAAGTCATCCACCAGGGAAACGAAATCATGAAAAAATTACAATTTTGCTTTTGTGCCATGATACATAAATTTAGATTCAATAAGCGTAATATACTAAATTAAAATAAAGTTTTCATTTAAAGTATTATGCATCATTTTTAAAAAAAATTTCTTTGCTCTTAAAAAGTCTTAGTTAAAAATACTTAAAATTTTTTCCCTGTTTTGGAAAAATATAATATATGAAAGTTTAGCTATAGCTTAAAACATTATTGTTTATAGTTAATATTGAATGATATTTTAAGTAAAATATTGTTTTCTAGTATATTGTATAATATTTATCTTATAAAAGTATTACTACTTTTTTTAAGAGAGAAAAATAATTTCCGTAACATTGATAATAAAGAAAACGAATACATTTCCTATTTTAATTGCATTTATAGCTTTCAAATAAAAATAATACTTTAATTTAATAATGTTGTGGTAATTTATGTAAATTTAACATGTGTGACCATAAAAGCTCCTTTCAACAAAGGGTGCGATATATGAACAGTAAGTAAGGTATAAAAGACAAAAAGCTTTACTTGAGAGAAAGTGAATCCGTAAAAATAGGTTCAGCATGTAATGTTACAATGCATATTTTGTCTTACATGCTAAATTTGATGCTTACACATTTAATTTAATGTATTACAGAAATATTCCCGTCTATAATGATGTTTTTCAAAACAAAGCTCTTAAATTAAAATGATTTGCTTATATTTTCCCAATATTTTTGAGATTTTAATATTCGTTTAAGTATGTAAATAAGGCTATCTTTTAATGCTCAATGAATAAAAGATAAAGTGAAAAATGTATTTTCACATGACAATGTATAAATAATAAAATAAAGTTGTAATTATTTAATGTGAATTTATTCTGATTTAATCATTATTGAAATCGATCAAATTCTTAAAGCAAATCCTATTACCCCGCAAGTAATTTAAAAGGATATGAATTTTTCGCACAGTTATCTTCACTATAATTTTTGCTAATAAGTGTTTGAATATATCTTAAATTTTGATAGTCTTTTCCTATGGTTTGCTATTGAAACGAAAACATTTTTCAAAATATAACTTTGAAAATAAGACATTAAAATTTTATTTGTGTTTGTGTGAATGAAAAAAATTCTAGATTCAAAGCGAAAGCTGTAGATTTTTTTGGCAAGGTACTTTAATTGTTTTAGCTGTAATTCATATAATTATTATATTCTTTATTATCATTAATTGAACTAATAATTTTAGCTATATATCTAGTATTTAAAAAGACTTAATCCTTTTAATTATTCCACTTTAATTTAAACTAATATGTTAAACTCCAAATCTGCAAATTCAAATTAAATTTTCATTTGAAATTATTTATTTGTATGTAAATATATATATATATATATATATATATATATATATATATATATATATATATATATATATATATATATGTATGTATGTATGTATGTATATATATCAATCATTGAAAATAATTTAAATTCCTAAATTTTAATAGGAACGAGATTCATTGCTTAGTTGTCATATGTAATTATTAAATTTGTGATATAAAAGAGTTTGTTTTTTTGAAAGTAATGGAACTGTTTTAACTGTTTTCTTTAATAATGAGGTTGATCAAATTTTTCCATAATAACATAATATTTATAATTAGGATGAATAATTCAGTTAAGCAAATATTTTGAAGACATCTTGAATAAAGCTATTTAGGAAAATACTATGTAAATAGAGATTAATAGGAAAAAGTTAAAACTACATATAAAATAATAATGGAAAATTCATATAGGATTATGAGTAGGGGATACAATTCATACAATAACTATGGAATTAAATTAGATGAGTGATATATAATTAAAAATATTGAATTTTAGAGAATCTTCATTTATTTAAAATTTTGTAAGTCTATAGTTAAAAGTTAGTATATTTGAATTATTATAAAAATATTTAATCATTGATTGAACCTAATTTGATTCTTACAGTGCTTGTAAGTTGATTGGTTGATTAAAACTCAGTTGAATAATAAAATTGAACACTTAATTACAATGTGATTATTTCATACAACTCATACATTTTATATTGCATTATATCATGTCAGTTGCGTATTATAAATTAAAGTCAATAAGATTACCAGAATTTTCTGTATAATAATTAATAATTAATGTACATGAATTTACTTAAATATATACTTAAAAATTCCGAAATCTCTAATTTACTAATGTTTCTGATTGTTTTAATATTAGTAAGTTGAAATAAATTAGAGGGGGATGAAATGCACTTTGCTTAATTTAATTTCACTTTCCTTAATTGGCATTCTATTCAATTCTACTTCATTGATATGAAAATTTCTAGCAAACAGTGCCAGTTGAGTATATGATTTTGATTACGAATTTTAAGATGGTTACTTTTAATTATTAAATTTGAGTCAGTAAAGTCATACAGCTTAAAATGTATTGCAATAAAGTAATTTACATGTAAGTTCTTGAGTAATATTTTTCCTTCAGCAATAAAAGTTTTTTTACAGTGATTAATTATTACTTTAATAAACTTTAATTTAACATGTTTAAATTCTCTTTGCAGGTCATTTTCTTTAAATTGAGAATACTTTTTAAAATCGTCTAAAAAATTACATTTTATTTTTTGATTTAAAATTTTATTTTTAAAAAGCAATTTCAAATTTAAATTTGAATTGTTTCCATGATTTATATTGTAAGTTTAGATTTAAGACAATATAATTGGTTGTGAGAAATTTTTAAAGTTTATATCTATATTAAATGCATTTGACCTTCAATAATGATATAAAGACTAGACTACCGCCCACCCTGTCTAGCAGTCAGGGTGCCTGACTGCTCATAGGGAGGTCTTGGGTTCGAATCCCGGTTCGGGAATGGATGTACTTTCTTTCTTTTTCACCGTCTGTCATGTATTTGCCCTTTCCTTGTATGATTGTGTTATGAATGGTTGCATACCCTATGAATGGGTACCTATGGCATGTGTGTACTAAGGAAGTCGGACACCACACCAAATTACAGTTCGCCTAGCATTTCCAGCCTAGCTGCCACAGGACAACAACATAAAGGCTAGACTGAATACTGTATAATCAGTATTATCTTACAAAGTGAACGAATTTTAAATGTAAATTAAAATATCCTTACAAAAACTGATATTTCTTTTATCAAATCAAGTTTTTAAATTCTGAAAAATGTTGTTATTAATCAAAAAAGAGACAAATGGAATATCACAACTGTTTGAGTAATTCAAAAAACTTAATTATATGTAATGGTTATGGAATTTCTTTTCTTTTTTTCGTGTATATGATAGTCGTATCAAATAAAGCCGTGAGTTCTTATAAAAGCATCTGCAATTTCTTTAATGTTTTCGGAGTATAAGTCTACCAATGATATAAAAACTCCGATTCTTCTTAAGTTAGCACTTATAGCTGAGCAGCTCCTGTAGACTCTCCTGCCCTCTCTATCGATCTTCCTGCCTCTTTGATGTTTGGTTCTAAGCCTGATAGTAGTTTTCGTAATTAATCGGTCAGTGTCCATATTACAAGGCGGATATTTTGTTGGAATTGACATTTCTGTTAGTTTGAGATTCATCTATTGCGTTAGCATCTTGGAGGGTAGCTTTATTATTGTTGACGTTGAGATTTTTGGCTTCTTTGGCTAATTTATCTGCATTTATTTCCTGTGATATCAGCATGTGCGGGTATCCACTGGAAAGTGCAAGTTTTGTTCAACTTTTGAATGTCACAAAGATTTAAATAGACTTTTTTTTAATGATAGAAGAATCCCCATTGAGAGAATTGCTTGGAGGGCAGCCTTCGATCACGGAAGGCAACAAGGCCTTTTGCCTCTTCAGAGATGGGGAATGCTTTGTACACGTTAAGTGCCACTACAATTTTTTTTATTTGTTTAAAACATATTGTATAACTTAGAAGGGGCATTTATTGTTACGTATTATAAAATTAAGTAATATTGACAGAATTCATCAATATTGCTTTGCATTGCTAAGCTCATCATTCATCAAAATTGGCTTTGTATAGCTTCAGAAATAAGTAGTCGAAAATTACTTTACTTTGACCTTGGATTAATCAATTGCTTCAAAACATAAAAGGAGGCTACAATTATCTATAGGGCTCTAAATACTTCCAGTCCGTCAAGAATTAACCATCTTTTAAAGAGAACTTGGGAATCATTTCTTGCTTGTTCAGTGCATTGCAAGTTATTTATTACAACTTACTTTAAACATTAAAAAAGAGTAACTGTTGATGTAAAAAAGAGTAACCGTTGATGTGAAAGAGTAACTGTTGATATAAAAAAGAGTAATTTTGATGTAAAAAAGAGTAACTGTTTATGTAAAAAAGAATAACTGTTGATGTACCATACAGTAAATCACATCCATTTTAACTATTTTATATTTACTTAATATTTGTAGGAGTATTATATTAAGCGAATTTTTATTACGAAAATGAATCGACATTTTTGTTGTTAGAAATCTAATGAAGATAAATCTTCAAAGATGTTTCTTTATTTTCTAATTTACTCCGAATAAGGTTGTCTATATTTAATTTGGGCTTTCTAAAAGGGGCTTATTCAACCTTTTTATTCACAAAACAAAATATCATTTATTCTTAAAATAAAAATTCCATAAAATATTTGCTGTGTACTTTGAAAACTATTACTTACTATGAATACAAGCGGCATTACTTATGTTGGGATCTTAGCCATTGTCTGCCATACTCTTAAAAATAATCACTAAATGTCTACTTAGCAATAACCATTCAATCATTTCGTAGAGAATTTATTTTTTTATTTCGTTATCACTTCATACTCAATATAAAATACAATGAGGTAAAAGACTTGTAAGCGAAAGATAAATTCTTTTTTAAGAAAATAGATAATATTATAATATAGATATGGATGCAAATAAAATGAAAATGGGAATATTAATAATCCATCGATGATTTGAGCTTATGCAAGAATCATAACGATAATAATTCTAAGTAGTTAAAATAATTTTAAATTATTAACTTAACCTAAAACTATATGCTGAGCATATATATTATTTAAAATTTAGTGGACTATGTAAATGTGGAAATCTGATAGCGCAGGAACAAGTTTGAGACCCGATCCTCTGGCTGGGTAAAAGTCGACTCAACCTTTTATCCCTTCAGTGGGTTGATAAAACTGAGTATAAGATTTGCTTGGGAACTAAACACTTGTGGTTTCGATTTTGTCTGACCACCTAACCGGGACTTATGTTTTGCACCCCAGGGCCCTTAGTTAAGAAAACAGGTATGGGCAGTGTAGGCGTTGACCCTATGTGGGCTGACGTGCCGCTACAATTATAACGTAACTACGTATCTCAGTAATTAGTAAATTTGCTAAATATTCCAATATAATGTAAATAACTAAATCCATAATGGGTATTGAGGCACATTTTAAATAATACCTTTAGCGTTTCTCATATATTTCCTCTTTATTTATGTATTTGTTTACCTTTTCAGCTTTTTATAGTTCTTTCTTTATTCTATATGGAAGTTGACTCTAAAAATCCTTTAAGCATAGATCTTAACACACTCTATTCAATATAATTTGATGCTTGGGAAAATACTTAAGGAATCATAGAGTCTTTAATGAATAAATACCAATTTATTTTTTAATTAATTATATTAGAACTGTTAAGATAATTTAAATTATATATTGAAATATATAATATTTTTAATTTAAATAATAAATTTTACATATGTACATATTTTGTAATTCTTTCTCGTTGTAATTTTCATCATCTTTGTAATTTAAACTAAGATATTGTACACTTCCTCGAAGAAAAAGTTTAGTTTTTAAGTTTTTATCTTAGGTGTAATAGAATTTTTTTACCCCATATTTAATGCTATATTCACTTAATGGATATGAGTTTATAAGATAACGCAATAAATTATTAAAATTATTATTAATAATATAATTAATAAAAAATAATTGGTATTAAAAAGTTCTGTCTAAAAAAATCTATTAAATGTTGAATTGACTATAAAATTCGTTTGAAAATAAATACTTATAGCATGAGTGTAGAAGGTAGGCTAATATGGTTATAAAAGTTGCATTATTATACATCTAGACTTATGGAAGAGGCTTGTTCAATTTTGTATTTGAAAGAAATATTCAACTTTATCATTTAATAAAGGTAATAGGCCATTTTAAGGTCATTATTGAAGCTCGGTGGCTTAGTGCTAACTGTTATTTTACTTTAGAAACTATCTGAACTTTTTTTGTACATTCTCTTGGATCGAAGCTCGTGGCGTAGTAATAGAGGCTCATGCTCCAAGGCACTGGTACGACTTTTGATCCTCGGGCTGGGTAAGGTTGACTCAACTTTTCATTCCTTCAGTAAGTCAAGAAAAGTGAGTATCAAGCATGCTTGGGAGCTATACACTGGGAGTTTCATGTTAGGCTGAGTATTTAACTGAGATATATGCTTCGCACCCTAAGGCCGTCATTTAAGAAAGCAGTAGCCGTTTTAGACGTTAGCTTCATGGGAACTGTCGTGCAATTGTTCTTAGTTTAGTTTCGGGTATTGTGGCTGTACATCTCGATATTGTGGCTGTACATCTCGATATTGTGGCTGTTTTTAAAATAAAAATAAAATGTCATTGCTTTTGGCACCACCTAGTGGTTTGCCTAAAACCTTCAGACTGTTGTAAGACATCTGATATCCACTGCGTAGTTTGTCTTCTTGGTGAATTTTTCATAAATATTGGACAGTATTCGTGTGTTGCAAAAGGAGTGGAACCTTGAAAAAATCTCAAGACAGACATACATGCAAAACATATCTATTTTCCATTCATCTGTGAATGGTATCGAACCCGGATCCTTCTGCTCAGAGCCGAGCTGGCAGCTGAATGGTTAGCGCTCTTGCCTTCGGTTCAACAGTTCGTGGGTTCGAATCCCACCATGGGCATGGATGTTTGTAGTGGTTCGGAATCCACTTTAAGCCGTAAGTCCTGGTCTAATTAGCCCTCGTGTGCAAAAAATGACCGTTGAGCGACAAACAAACAAACAAAACAAACCTTCTGCTCAGAAGAGTGCTTTTTAATGCTAGGTTACTGTAAGCCCATGAGGTGCAATTGCTTTGAAAATTTCGAATACAATGCGCAAAGATATGTGCTTGGTTAAGTCAAATAGAGGAATGATTTTACTTCTCATCAATATTCGCCCATTCGAACATCTGATAATCGAATGGTTAGCGCTTCTGCTTTTGATTCAATAGTACGTGGTTTCAAATCCCACCTTGAACTTGAATATTAGCAGTGGTTCTGAAGGTACTTTAAATCGTATATCCCAGTTTATTTAACCCTCATGTACAAAAAGGGACCATTGAGTAACAAACCAGCCAACAAATTTCCCATTTAAATCCAAGATCCTTACGTGAGGGACAATTGGGGAAAAGTTAGTCACCCACATTATCGATCTGGTGTAGCAACTGTCGGTTATCCTTTTTTTTTTTACTTATTAAACACAACTGTAGGTAAAATGACGTCTAAATAACAATTTAGAAGTAAATAAGAGCTTTAATCTCTGTTGTTGTTGTTGTTACTAATGACACTTGGACAAGCCAAGATCGCTATGCCTTGGCTATGCGAATTTAAGTCAATTGGGAGCGTCTTTCGTTTAATCAGATCACCATGAAGGTGAAAGTACGACTTTGCTCTACACACATGCCATAGGGACCCGTTTATAGGGTAGGCAACCATTCACACCTCATTCATACAAGGAAAGGACAAAGACAGGATAGATAGAAAGAGAAAGTACATCCATGCCCGAACCGAGATTCGAACCCAGGACCTAGGAGGTCCTGGGTTCGAATCCGCTGAGTCATACACGCTGACCACTAGACAAGTTGGGCGGCGCTTTAATCTCTTTCACTAGAGATTAAAACTGTTAACTAATTAGCTAATAAGGAAATAAAGATTGATAAAAGTGTTTTAAATTTAAACAATGTAAAAATTATAATTGTGTGTGAAACAGTAAAAAAGGTAGTTTTTACTATAAAAATGTTATGATATGCTATTTCTATAAAAAATATTATGTTATGATTTTTAATTAAAAATTGTTATGATATTCAAAATGATTGCCAATGTTTATATTATTATACAATTTGTCTACTAATTATAACCTTAATCATTCATTGAATTATTAATGTGTACAATTATTAGGAAAAATAATCAATTAATTTTACTCTAAATATAATTAATCAAAAATTAATTTTTAGTAAATATATAATCAAATGCTTCTTCTAACCGAAAATTTATTAATATTTCAAAATAATCATTTAAAAATGTTTCTTTGTATCACATGCAGTAGAAGCGCGATTCAATAATAGATAACAACTGTTTTATTCAGTTTTTTAACGACAAAAAATAGATAAGGTACTCAATTTCCCTATGTATTTTTTTTTTCATATCATTCCTTCCGGAGGGAAAAATAATAAAGACTGTCTTGCTTAACCGGAGAGAACCTGTTGTTAATAAATCGGAGTGACAGTTTTTCCCTCTCTTTCTCCCTTTTCTCATACGAGACTATAGGGGGAGAGGAGAAGAAGCTCCAGTTGACGTATTAGTGATCTCTGCAAAATACCTAGTGGGGTCTGTCTTCTCTTCCTTCCCGATGACATTGTTTCATTTGTCAAAATGCGTTCCATCCACTCCGACCCCTCTTCCCTATATCTCGTCTGTAAAAAGGGACGCCAACTTTTATATGCCCCCTATATTTAGAAACAATGCCCCGTTTGACTCTCTGTGCAATTGTCTATCCAAACGGATGAAAGGAGCTTCCAACTATTATTAGAAGAAAAAATGCTTTTTCTCCTTACGTAATTAGGGAGGACAGCAATGAGAGATTTTAAAAGCAATCCTTATCGTTTTTCCGGAGTTATGAAGTTTGAATCGCGCGATAGAAATAGAGATTACGAGCGTGGTGAAAAAGCCTTGCAATTAAAGCAGAGATACCGGTTATTTTCATTTATGCATTTATAATGTTTTAACTATTTAACTGATCACAACTGATATTTTATTTAATGAAATAGATCATATTTTACAACATTAATTTATTTCTACCTGCAATGTCATTTCAAATTATTGCATTAATATCATAGAGTAGTTATTAATGTACAAGTTGCAAATTAATAATATTATAGATCAAATTATTGACATTTTAAAGTGCATATAATATTGCTGACATGTAAATGAAAATCTTACAATAACACCCGAGGAAACAGTTCTAAGCATAGACGAAGTGTGTGCAATTCTTGCACATTTCAATGATTTCTTTCCTTAAGTTTGTATCAATAGCCATTGGCTAAGAAAACCAAGCACTAATAATTATGCAATATGCTTGTATGCATTTTTATTACCGCTTAAATTTGATTGTACGCTGCAATTTATTATCAAAACACTTCCGTCACACCTCTTATATGACATTGGCATTATTTTTCAGCTTAAAATTGGTGAGTCGATGTATAAATATCAAAGAAAACACTTGTGATATCGATCAGTATTCAAATTCTTTAATCAAGTTTGAAATTGCCCTTGAAAATTCTTTAAATTTTCTTATGAAATTATCTACATTTAAGTCATTAAGAAGGTCAACTGCCCTTTCTGCAAGTCAATGCAATGAATGTAATTATGTGATGAAGACATAAAAATGTTTTCATCCCATAGTTTTGAACATAGTATTCAGGTACATTGGCTATATTATATAACTTTAAGCGTCTGATGATTAATCTTGCGTATTTTTCAAGAGCTGCTTATACAGTAAACATTTTAAAAACAACAGGAAAGCAGAATGTCCTGTAATTAGATTAGAAGTTTTAATGATGTTTTGTGGGATTAGTACAGCAAGCTACTTTAAATGATTAAAATTATAAACACAGAAAACAGCTCAGGCATTTAAAATAATTTGAAATAGAAGCGTTTAATATTTTTTGGAATTGGCAAACAAATGCATTTTAAAAATATGAGTCTAAGTTCAAATCCTGAAATATTCTCTCCTAACGAAAAAAGTATTAATAATTTCATTTTTTCAATTTAACATGCATAATAAAAAGGACATTTACACGTTACACGGCAGTACATTTACATTAACGAAAAATAATGACAAACGAATTTAAAAGCTAATTCAAACAAAGTATGTGAGAATGTAATTTGTAAAAGAAGAGATTCTATATCCTATAAACTCATAATTGATGTAATATACTATATGAATTAATTAATATGTAAACTAAGACTGTTGCTTCTATAAATCATGAAAAAATTAACAGTATTTTAATATTTTGTTTATATATTATTAATGTATTATAAATTTTAATTTTGTTAATTATTATAAATTGTTAATATATTACTATTTTATATATTGTTAATATATTTAAAAAATCTTATGTAATATTTAATTATACTTTTAAGTAAGCACATGCACATTATATATATTCGGCATTAAACTTTCTTTTAACGATTTTCAAGAGTCAAAGGGCTCTCTCTATTTGTCTCAACTTCTATTTTTATCATTTGAAGAAATATTTAGTCTGCCATTATGGTGGTTGTAAGTATTGCTTGATAGATTGTGACATCAACATAATAAATTTGAATTGAAAAGCTACATTGAAATCTAAAACTAAAGTTGATCAAAGACAAGAACCTTCTCACCATTATACAGATTTAAAGGGATTTTGACAGTAGCTGATTTTGATTAAAACTAATTTTAAGTCCACAAGATACATTTAAAATAATAAGTTTTGTGTGTTTGAATTTTTTTTACCAATATATGGTTGTAGACGTAGATTTTATAAATAATTATTTTATTTTATTGCGCAATTATCAAAATAAAACTATTAAGCTTATTATGTTAAAGTTTTAAAAAATTAAATTCCATCTTGATTATATTACGCCTATAACATTTGCATTAAAGCAATTAAAAATTTTTTTTGGGGATATGTTGCTATAATACATATTTATTCTTAAGAAGTTAACCGCTAACTAACTATTTGGGATGCACGTGATTGAATCTAGGAAAACAATAAAAAGTGTGAAGCAAACACGAAAGAATGGTATGGAGTGTCATTTTAAGCCAATGGATGTTAAGAAACGATAACTATTTGCCGTCTACCGAGACAAGGTCATTCAAATGGTGAAACAGTGGATGAGCGACATATCTTACCAATAATTCATAGAGACAGAACAAGTAATGTTATTTGGATACAAAAACAACTTCTTCCTATATCATAATAGAAAACATCTCATCTCAACTCTATCTAAAATAGAGTTCTTTAGAGTCGCCTCTATGTAGGTTGGCCAATGGTTTTTGTTTTCCGTTAATTTTAAGACTTCATACTGGCTGAAATAAGTAGTATGCTGAATAGCAACTTGAAATAAAAACGTTTTGTGTAAAATCTTGTTTACTAGCACGTCCCGATCCAGTTTTTAATGGAGAGAAAGACATTCAAAATAAGCCCATATTCATTCGGAAAGATCTCATTACATTATATGGGCTGAAAATTGCATTGGTAGAAGTATACACCAGCATATTATTAGGAATTCTATTTTGATGGACCAAAGATAGGCAGACAAAATATCACGATCACATATCATATATTTTGCTGTAGATCTGTAATTCATTTCATTAAATGCAAGTTAATGCCAGAATGCTCATGTAGGTGTTCATATAGAAAACATGCTTGTGGCCGAAATCATGAAACGTATGAAGTAATCTGCATGATCTTTATATCTTTTCAATGAGGCACTCTTGGGATATACTCGGTCAATTTGTTATTCTGATGTTTAAACATTCTTTTCCTGTCCCAAGTAAAGAAATTGTATTTCTTGAGTATATATATATATATATATATATATATATATATATATATATATATATATATATATATATCAATTAACTAATCAAATCCACCCAAAAGTTATTAAATGGGCTCTGGAATGTTTGCTCTTCAAAGAGATTTAGCATCTTGCATAATTTAATTTTTATCTTTACATATAACCAGATTGTTTCCCTTGAGCATCTTTTAATGTTCTTTTTATAATTTCAAACAGCTAAAATTCCTGTACATTTATTGCGTTTTTATCACATTCTGTTTTGTTTCCCGTGTACTCTTCATTTTATACCTTATGCATGATCATTGTGCGCAACATTTTTCCACAGTTTCTTAAACTCCTAATTTTTTTATCAAGTAGTCAATGGGCTTGTAAAATAAATCTTAATCAAGCATAAAAGTAAATTTTTCTATAAAGTCATATGTAAACATTATTTTAAGTAAGCAATCATGTAAAATCAAAAATAAATTATTAATAATCACATGCTTTTCAGTTATCTATTTTAAAATGTTAGCAAAATATAAATTGTACTTAATTTATCTTTTGAGCTTCTATTTTATTGCATTGTTATTTTAGATGAAAAAATATGTAATGGAATGAATTATTTCCAAAAATGAAAAACATTCACTTTACATTACAATTAAACCTGATTATATATATCAGGGGTGGCCAAGCTCCTTGAAAATGCGAGCCATTTTTCAAAATTTGAAATTTTTTCGTGAGCCGCAATTAAATACGTATTTAAAAGGTATACAAAAAAGGTATTAAATATTTTTACACAAAAAAATCATATTTATTGAAAACAAAAATAAAAGTACAAAATCTGTCTATTGGATTTAAGTATAAAAAAAATTAATTAATTTTATTTCATTTGATAATTTTTTAAAATTTGGTGTATAATTGGTGACAGTATTTCTCAGAAATTCTTTGAGATGCTGGCTAATTAATAATGACCGGTGTTTGGATTTTTCGAATTTTAAAGTGGAATAAAATGATTCACATAAGTGCATTGTTTCGAATATTGAAATAATTCGACAAGCAGACTTTTTTAATTCAGAATACTTCGATTCTGGTACAAATACTAAAATTCAGTAATCGGTGTCCACTTATATTTTAATTTTAGAGCTTGATCTTCTTGCATCTCTATTAATTCTGATTCTCCAGATGCTTTTTGGGTCATAATTATATTGGAAATGGAAAACTCATCTTGAATTATGTTAATTTCAAATGGATTAAGAAAAAAAATCAAGAACCGATTTAAAATATTTCAAGTCTTAAAATCTTTTTTGGACTTCCGTCAATATTTCTTCTAACGTTTTTTATATACTTGTTGAGTTTTTCTTGTTTAGCATTGGAACAAATTTTTTAATTCGAAGAAAATGGCAAGATGTTTTAATTTTAATGTCTTTTTGAAAAAGGTGTTACTTAGTTTGAAAACTAAATATATACAGTGGGAGGTCAGATATTATTTTATTTTTCCCCTGCAATTGTAAATTCAGTGTTTGATAAATGTTCCATGACATCAGTCAAAAACATCAAGTTTTGTTACCTCTCGTCATCGTCTAATTCTGAATAGGTTACTTCCTTTTCTTTTAGAAATGCAGTTATCGGATCAAACTAATCAACAAATCGATTTAATACGTTGTTGCCAGACAACCATCTAACAACGCAAAAGAAATTAATATCAATTGGAAGTTCTTCCTCCTTTAATTCATCAAGGAAAAATTTTGAACTGTCGATGATTTTTTGCATTGGTGCGAATTTAGTTCACAATGTGTATCACTGATTTCATAACATCAGGATATTTTTAATATTTTGTTACGAGATGATCTCGGTGAATTATGCAGTGAATCGGTATGAATTATGGAATTTGAGAATCATCTCATAAAAGCCTAATAAGACCGATTTTTTTACCCAGTATTGTCGGAACTCCATCAGTTGCAATGCTTACAAGTTTATTAAGAGGCAAATCAAGATTTCAATATGGAATTAAATGTATTTTTAATATCGACACCGCGGGTTGACTCTTGAAGTGCTACTAAATCTAATAATTCTTCTTCAACAACGAAGTCAGGTGAAACAAAACGTATGAAAACTGCCAATTATGAAAGATCTGTGATATCTGTATATACAATTCTGTAAATCATTTTTTAAATTATATTCAAGAGTTGCATTAATAGCAGCTATGCGTCGTTTGGTTGTGTGTCTCGAGATGGGAATTTGAGAAACAACAATGTACAATGCTGCATTATTTGGATCTAAAACTTTAAGTACATTTTTTTCTAAAATCTATAAAACTAAGTTTAATGAACTCTGCCTCTTCATATGGGCGTTTTGCATGAGCAATATTCCAGGCATCAATAAAACTGTCTTCCACCACATTATTAGCTTGATTGTTAAGGGCTACCACACAAAATTGAATGTTGTTTATTTAAATTTGATTTTAAAGAAGCAAGTTTATATCTGATCTTAATTTGGACTTTGGTGGATACTGATTACAAAACTGAGGACGATTTGTTTCATAATGTCGACGTAAATTGCTAGCTTTATACTTTTTTGACCGTAGAGTTACAAATAACATTTAATGCTTTTCCATTATTGTCAATAAATTAGAAATTCTTTTTCGACTAATTATAGAAACTTCTAGTTTCTTAATTGTATTTTCCTTTATTATTTTCCTTCTCTATCATCATATTTTTTAAAAAAAACTGTAAATAAATAAAGAAATTTAGAAAATACACGTTTTGTGTTTTTTAAACAATAACAACACGTGTTACATACTACGAAACAAAATACAGTTAATTTACCAAAATTCCACATTGTAAATTATATTTGTTGCAAGAGTGATACAAATTGTTTTTGCCAGAGTACAATGACAAATGTCCGTTGCAATGAAATTTACAAATTCAAAATAGGTGTGGAGTCGGTCGATTACGGATGATCAAGCCATTGTTTATGTTCATTCCCACAGTTTTCGATGAGTCATACGATTCCTGTCTTGGACGGCTGTGAAATTTGCTACAACGTTGCACTTAGTCTTACATATTTGTTGTCAGTAATTTAAAAGGCATTTTGAAATACATACGGAGCGATAATAATTTTTTACAATAGAATAACAAAAATGAAAAGGGAGCTCGGGTATATTTATCGAGAACCATCAAAAATCCTTTAAAGAGCCGCAGGTTGGCCACTCCTGATATATACAAATAAGTTACATAAGAAAAATTTTAATATACTTATACCGTGCTAAAAAAACTTGGAAATATTACTTGAATATCAAAAGAATTATTTGCAAGTGTAGCTATTGTATGTTAAAGCTATTTTAATTATTCAAATACCTTATTTATTTTCAAATATTATTACTGGTATTATATATATATATATATATATATATATATATATATATATATATATATATATATATAATTTCGTTTTATTATAATGAGGCCATTATTATATTTTATTATTATATAGTAATTTAGCTATTTCTAGACTTATTTATTGATATTCTCAGCTATAATTTACAAAAAATTTAGTTCCTCAAAATGTAAACAGTTGTGTTGTAAGGAAGCAGTTTTTAAACAATCTCTTATTCGCTTATGATTTATAAGTGTATCCATTTTTGTTATTTTATAATAAAATATAATATTTCATTCTGTTATTACGTAATTTGTTAAATAATAGTTACTTTATCAACTAATATTTAAGAATATTTGAAATAATTATTAATACAACTAAGTTAAAGGGTTCAGCACAAAATTTTTTCAGCTAGACTGATTGAATTTGTCTAAGTAACTCTCAGTTTTAGTAATTGACAATATTAAAATTTTATTTCGCAATATTTCAAAAAATATATACATTGTATCATTGTATAGTTCATTAAAAAATACAGTAATATTCCTACAACCATACGTTCTACCATCCTACATACAAGACAAGAATATTTGCTGGTAAATGCATATATATATATATATATATATATATATATATATATATATATATATATATATATATATATATATATATATATATATCGCTTTAATTTTATTAGATTTAGTAGTTCTATGAATACGATTTTCCAGACAGATTGTCATCATTCTAGCTGTTTAAATATGTATATAATTGGTGTTTGAAGGTTCTTAGTTCAAATCAGATTAATTTTAGAGTAATTTTAAATATTTTTAGACTTAAATTCGCTCATAAGTTTTATATTATTAATTTTTAGAATATTAGTACGTTTAATTCTTATAATTCTTAAAACTAAAATCTTAAGTTAAATTAGTAAAATTGAAAAAAATATAATTGAATTTATACATAAAAATCTGTTTATTTTTTGAGAAAGAATCTCTTTTAGTTTGTTCAGCAATAATTATAAATAAAATGTTTATCGCGAGTTTTATCTTGAAGGATCGCGAGTTTACTTTCAGATACACAATTGTGTTTTTTATAAAATTAAATACTCCTGGGTGGTCTACATCAAAATTTCGATTGGAAGAACAAACATTTGTTAAGATGACAGCGCAATTCGTCAACTGTATCTCAGATAAAGAATTTCTAGTCTGTTGTAGATGGAAATCAAAACATTACTCCTTTAATTAAAATTGGGAGGAAGAATGAGAGTCCTAATTAGTTTTAACATGTTCTATTAATGGAATCTTCAGTATTCGTGTTTCTCTTTTGATATACCGATTGTCTGTAACATATTAAGGACAACATTTTTTAATAAATAAAACTTGCTTATTATCTTCCTTATAGACACGAGTATAATAAAATAAAACTTGTTTTATTATACTCGTGTCTATAAGAAAGATAATTGTTGGATTTTACCAAAAAAGCACTTCTTATCGGATATCTCATTTTAAGGAAGATTATTTTTACAGAAATTAATTTAATGTTGTTTGCCATACAAATCTAATTGATGTACTTTAATGTTCATCTCTGATGTAATTTTAAATTTTATATAAACTGATTTGTAATTAATTGTTTTATGATTATTTTACGAGGAGAGAATAATTTAAAGTAATAATTCAAAAGTTTAGAAAATTTAGAATTTGATCCACCAATATGCTCAAAATATTCAGAATTCGTGAGGTTTGTGTAAATCTTTATATAGTTTGATACGGAATTTGAAAATATTAATGATTTGTATCGTTAACTCTTTCAATGGATTCATAAATAGAAGAGATACCAAATTTATGGAGAAATCTAGTTGGAAACCACTCTGCTTTTACTTTCAATATTATCGTTTGGTTCTAAAAATAAGCTCTTTCGAAATTTTGAACAAACTAGAATCAAGATTTTTTTTTCCACATCGTTTTAAAATTCCAAACGAGTTTGATGTAGCTCGAAACTCGCAACAAAGTTTCAATTGAAATACTCATATTTTTAGAGCATGGTATCATAATTTAAATTCCATTCATAATTAAGCTTGTGGAAAAGATTCCTAAGGATATATGATAAATATATTCAAGATGAAGGAATTTAATTATAATACACGTTAATGAGTATTTAAGGAGATTAAAAACACATTCATCAATAAAAAGGAAGCTATGATTCATTGAAATTTACCTTAATGTCCATTTCGTTTAGCGCACTTAGATATAAAATTCTTTATCCAAGCAATGGATAGAAAAAACGGGTACTTAATGAATAGATAAACATTATAATAAATAACTAATTGTTATATTAAAAATGATGAATGGAATTTGATATATTATTATCAATATATTTATCTCTGAAATTCATTACTTTTCAATATTTAGAAACTTATTTTGGTGATCAGAATATTTTCATTTGTATTTAGCCAAAATATTTATAATTAGTGAAAACAATAAATAATAAAACATACTTGCACTTAAACAGAAATCTTAATAGATATGAGTATTTTCATAATTTTTAAATTCCCTAAAAAGAAGGTAAAATAACTTGCTTTTACTTTTTTCAAGTAAAATATTTTGTGTTGGAAGATAGAAAAATTATAAGTTCATTAATTATTTTTTTAAAAATTTTCTTTTTAAACTTATGTTAAAAATATAATATTAAATGTACAATGTGTGTTTACTGTGACAGCATATAACTTACATTAAAAATTGTTCCCTGAATACAAATAAGTATTAATGCATGTTATATATTTACGTTGTAAGTTTGCTTTATAATATTAATAGGAATATTAGTGTAACAAAAATGGTCCAGAATCCACTCATTAGGAGATTTGAAAATTTAACATAGAATTCCAATTCTACGAGATATAAATTTATCACTAATTTATTCAAAGTATTAAATAATTTAAGAGATAATAGAACACATTTTAAAACTCAATTAAGATTAGAAAGCATTTCTAATTAATGCCATCTAGGTTTGTTAAATATTTTAAAATCAGTTTGAACTTAAATAACACTCAAATTAATTTTATTAACTCTTTTGGAGGATTTGAAGAAGTTTAAAAATTGTTTTCAGATTTGATTCAGATTTTCGAAATTCCTGAAAAATATATTCAAGATTTTAACATAAAAGACATTTTCACCCAATGATGAATTATATGCGAAAGTTTTAAATTATGAATTATATGCGAAAATGAAAAGCTGTTGAGTGTATACAAAAACGTATGAGTGTATTATGAAGAACATATGAGTATAAAATTATTACTGCTATATTGATTCAAAGAAAATATGTACAAGAATATAATATTTTTGAGGCATATTAGTAAAAAAATGCTGTATTTATAGAAATATTTATGTTCTAATACGTTACATTTATTGAGAGAAATATGTTGCATTTATTGAGAAACCATAATCAAACTTAATTATTTAATGTTCAAAAAATGTAAATTTTCTTCAACAATATGGAAAAAATCAATATTTTAATGTATTGCTATCTAATCATATTTTAAAAAACTACAATTTTCTAGGAATATAAAATAAAGTATAAAAGAATTATACTGCTGAATCCAGTAATCTATATAAGCTTCAAATATTTTTGACGTATAATTGAATAAAGATTGAACTCTAGAATACTTATGTTGTTTCATTTATTGCAAAACTATCAAGTTCACTCATTATTTGTAGTTCAAAAATATTCCATAATTTTCTATAGTAAGACAGAAAAATCATATAACATTTTGATATGCATTGTTGTTTAGTTATAATTTGCAAAACAACTGATAAATTGTATATATTTTTCATTTTTAAAACTAGGATTTCTTATTTAAGATTGAAAAATCAAATTAAACATACTGATGTCGTACATTAGACAAAATAGCCTCTTTTGAAGTCTTATAAATTTAAACTATGCTCTTTTTAATTTATTGTTATAAATTTATCCTTTCTCATGATTGATCCAACTATCAACTATTTAATTGCTCAATAAACGCTATGTACATGTATGTCTAAAATAATTGTCTATAAAGTTTTCTAAATATTAAATTCAAAACGCATTTTTCTATCTTGTTATTAGAAATTAGAGAGAATTAGTTTTTCTTTGTCAATATGGAGAATTTCTAAGAATTTTTCTTTGACTTTTCTAGCAAAAATCATTGGGAAAAGAATATTTACAAAATTATATATGTATCAATATTACTGGCAATGTTTATTGCTGTTAATATTAACACATACAATTAAAGATAAAACTTTCTAATGCTAAAAATATCTTAACTTTCTAATGATGTTTATTGATTAGTTTCCTACAGTAGTTAAAACATTGCAAAATGTCAATTTTGGAACAACATTTTATACTAAAATACAAATTTTCAGTAAATTTACAAAGTGTAAATTTTAAGCAGATTTTTGCCATTTACTTTAATTTATATATTATTTAATATTTTGAATATAACCCAGTGGATAATGGATGACGGTTGTCATACTTAAAATACTGTAAAATTTTGTCATGCAATTTTAATGGTATGTTGACACACAAATTATATTTCATTGAAATCCATATATGAATGAATTTCATATGCATGGCAATGTAATATAAACCAAATTCCTCTCATTAGAATATTTACAATCTGTACATATATATTAATTTGAAGAATTTTGTAACAATTGTGCTTAAATGTCTATGAAAGTATGTTTTTACTTAAAAACATTTTAATGAACTGAAATATATAACTTAGTTCACCAAACATTGTACGAATTTCTTTTAAACCAATCTTAAATGTCAATTAAGATTTTAGTTTTAATGAAAATTAGATCTCAACACCAACAAGTGCACTCATCAAATAGACGAATGTCCTCCGATCTTTTTTACTCATTATATCTTTTCTTACGAAGGGAAAACTACCCTCCATTCTTCGCTCAAAATACGCCAGGCATGTTAAAAATTTCAAAATATCTCTCTCACCTGATGTATTCAACGCTCATAATACAAGCACTTGAAGAGGAGGGGAAAAAAAAAAGATAAAGCCCTTCCTCATTCAAATGCTTATTCGCGTTTTCAAAATGAAGAAAAGCAAGCCGGTCTCTAATTGGCCATTAATCTTTTCATTCCTCTGCGATAAGATGTCCCAGGTGATGACGAAGCGCTTCGTGGGCGAGCTTCGTTCTGCAAGGGAAATGGCTTAGAAAAAGAGTTCCTACTTTAAAAACCATATTGGCGTTGCTTCCCACCTTAACAATGGGCAACTTTGTTCTTTGAAATCACTATACATGCTGTCTGTGGGGCCCACTGGTGAAGCGCGGAAGGAGAAAGTAACTCACCTGGAAAGCCAAACGAGGAGATTTGTTGTTGCCACTCTTAAATTAGAAACTCCACTGGAAAAAAAGTGAAGTAAGGAGACTGAGCATCTCCCCCAGAATTTGAAAAATGTGACTTTATTAGAGTCTCAGAAATGTGTGCGCTCTGTTGAAGGTGAGAAACAAGGATTCTCTTATGTCGAATCAACTCGCTGTGATGTTGGTTTTCAGTGGCTCTTTCAAAAGTCATATTTACTTTTCAAAATCTCTGGAGCTGACTTCTGATGAGAGAAAGAAAAAAGATCTGATTCATACATAGGCCTCATAAACATGAAACACAGATTTAATTGGCCTTTCATGACTTATGTTCAACATAATTTATTAAATGGGGAAATGGTGAAAATATAACGTGCTTCATTAAATGTGCCTTATCCTAAAACATTATAAAATGAATTTTTTAGTTTGGTTTTACACACAATTAGACTGATAATTTTTAGCCTTTGTGTAATTTAAAGACTTAATTGAACTTTAACTGCAAAAAAAGAACAAAATACTTTGTTAAGAAAAGAAAAAAATACAGTCTTTCTGTACGTATTTCTATATACGTACAGAAAGATAGCTGTATTATAAATAAGCTACATAAAATACATAACTAAAACACATTTAAGTGAAATTACTCTGAAATAAAATTCTAATTTAGCTTTTTATTATATTTTATAAACTTTTCTTAGGTAAATATTTTTTCAACGATTTCGGTTATGATTAATTAAAAACCTAAACTTATTACATTGCCATGAATTAAATTGTACATTATACCCATCCACTTACACACAAACACATTACACCTTTATTTCTATAATTTACAGAAAAAGCTGTTCACTTGATTTGCTATTGTTGAAATTAATTATATATATTAAGCCTAAAAGGCTTAAATAAGTCTGAAAGCTACGTAATAGCCTGAAAAGATTAAGAGAGTTTTTTTAAATTATTTTAACTAAAATAAACGGAATTGAATTTAGCATAACAGCAGAAAGAGTTGCAAGAATGAAATAAAAGGCACTCAAAATAAATCTTACGATTGGTTGGGGTAGACCTTTGCATATATATATATATATATATATATATATATATATATATATATATATATATATACACATATGCAAAGTAAGTATAGATGTATAGTAGTGAAAACTCGGTATATATATACCGCATTACGCAATTGAAGCTTCTCTAAAGAATATGAAACATGTTGACGATACGCACATATCGCTTTTGTAACAAGCATTATACGGTATACAGCAATTTAAATTATGTGACTTTACTGGTGTTATACGTTTAACAGACAGCGTATCATCTATTGCATCTTAATGACCGTTTCCCTGGGGTTAAATCATTGGAATGTTAGTGAGAAATCAATGTATAACAGATGTGGTGGCACTTGAGTTGAGTTCGCTCTTTATATACGAGTATTATTTCATTAGTATTTCAAAACAGGCTGTTTATTGATGGCTTATGATATTGATCGTTCACGAGCAATTATGGCAACTAGTGAGTGACACGTTTATAGCATAGCGAAACAAACTCAACCAACACAGTTTTGGACGCAATGCATCTTGCCTTATCGTATAAATTGTTATCAAGAGTCTTCACAATGGTGGTTTATTTGCGCAATATGCAATAATTTGAATATTGATTCTAGTACATGTAAACGAAAATTGACAACCGCTCATCAGAAATGATGTTGGAAGCACAGAAACAGAAAATGTGAGCAAACAATAGAGTCAAGTACTCTTCACGAATGATAAAATTTATTTTTTGTTTACTGGTTTATTCTAGTCTCATACACATCTAGACAGAAGTGAAAATGCAAGTTTTTGAATCTATATATACTGATATACATTCTTTCTAACTTACGCCTCATCATACTGTGGCTGCTTGAGTTTCAAGATATTTGTCATGATCGAATTGGTAATTACATCTAGTAGTGATACAATTAAGCTAGATCCAAAGGTGGTTAGATTTTTCTTTCTTAATTACAGTGTTCACATAAATGTTTTGATTTTCTGCAAATTAATGCTCGTAACTTATTTTCTAATACAATTCTTTAAAATATATAGCTCAATTAAGGCAAGTTTTTTTTTTATATTTTTCTCATATGCTTTCTTTTTGAGGATTTTATAAAGGGATCTTTATACACTGCTGGGGCCACTGTAAATGCAACCTCCTGAAGGAAACATACAAATAACATGAAATTTACAACATGTATTAGCGGAGGTGTGATATGCAAATTATTAGAATTTTAGACGCACATCACTCGCGCCTGTGGTGCCATTTCAGAGTTCTATTTAAGGCTTGAAGATTTCGACGATTTAAAGTTCAGAAAATTTTTTTAAATGATCAATTATGCCTTGTAGAAAATAGCGATCATTTTTTGATCAAGTATTCGAGTTCGACAGAGGAAGGATAGTGGCCTAGATTATGGATTATCTTTCAGGGAAATCGGTGGTCGTGTTGGACGAAACCAAACAACTGTAATGCGGATATGTGATAGTTAAATGCAGGGGTGTACGACGGACCGAGGTGTTCGATCGCATCCATCCAGTGCACCACTTCACGTGATAACAGGCAAATTATGCGCAAGGCAGTGACGGATCGCTCACCCACATCACGAACCATAGCATAGTACATTCAGTCTGTAACGCATCATCCAGTGGAAAAAGGATCAGTTAGAGAAAAAAAAAGTTACAGTCAAAGAGGAGCAGACAGAAAAGTAAAAGAAAGAAAGAAGAAAACATTGGCATAAGCACAAAATGACCACAGATAAAATCCAAACTACAGATAAAAAGTATGTTATTAAATCGCAAATGATATGTCACATTTTCCCTTACAATGCATAATATTCATAATAGCATTTTCGATTATGAAAAGTTGTAATTTAAAAATTATTAGAAGTGTAAAAATAAATATAATCCCAAATAATAAATGAAAGATTTCACTTTTATTTTTGATTACAGCTGATGTTTGACTTATTGTTTTTTAACTGCACGATGCATGTTTTTATAATCAATTTCTTTCGAACCATGTTGTACCATATTACTGTCAATGTTTTTCAAAGCAATGACAAGTTTTTATTAAGGTAAATTTAACCTTTAGGAATGGTGTCAAATGAACATTGTATTTGTACATCTACAAGGGAAAATGTTTTAGAAAACATTAGGAATTTTCATTTATTTCAGTAACTTAACCATTATAGTTCAGTTTTGTTTTATTATAAAAATGTTTAGTTTTCTTTGTTGGGAAAAATCATTTTATTTTATTAAATTGTGTATGCAATTACAAAATATCAATTTATTTTTAGGAAGTTTTTGAAGAAATTTCAGTATTTATATAAAATCTAAACATAATAAATGTTTGATTAATCACTTTATTTCTCATTAATTACGCTTCTAAAATTTGTAGTGTATGGTTTTTCCATGGTATAAAGTTTTCCCTCCAAATTTCTAGGAGAAATACTTGCTTCTTTTTTTTTTATCTTACAGTCAATCGAGTTTGATGATTTTGCGCTTAAAAAGAGTTTTTTTTTTTCATTAGACCAATTCAAAGTAAAACAATAAAGAATTTCGCAATAATGTGCTGAAAAGTTATATATATATATATATATATATATATATATATATATATATATATATATATATATATATATATATATATATATATATATATATATATATATATATATGTAAATATATATATATATATATATATATATATATATATATATATATATATATATATATATATATATATATATATATATATATATATATATATATATATATATATATATATATATATTAGTAGGTTTTTATTTTCTATGATTATAACATCAGCAGCTTAGCCTCGGTAAAATTTTTTCTTTCAATAGTCTAAGAAATCATTCAGAAATTCAGTTGTTTCTGTAGATGTAGGACTCTCTCTCTCTTTTCCTAAATCTGATGAGATATTCATTAATATTTCACTCTGTTTGTTTTTGAATTCCTTTTGTATGAAAAATATGTAATGATGCTATAGTCTTATGTTTTTGCTATAAAGTTATACTTTCTTGTCCTTTATGAAATGACACGTTTTATTGAAAAGAAATGTAAATAAAGTCATGTTTTCATTATAAGAATAACAATTCATATTCTTTAAAGTCTGTAAATATGTTTCGAGCAAGATTCCACAAAAGAATTTTGTTGAGTCATGCTTCAGTGAAAAGCAATGAAATATATTTTTACTACATTTTTATAAATAAATTAATCTTAGTATATTATTTTATTTACTTTTATAAAGTAACACTATGTATAGACTTTGCAACTTATTTCTTGGTCAGTGGTTTACTTACTAACTGTTATTTTACTTTAGAAACAATCTGAACTTTTCCTGTAAATTCTCTTGGATCGAAGCTCGTGGCTCGTGCTTCTTGCTCCTAAGGGCATAGGTTTGAGGTTTGATCCTCCGTCTGGGCGAGGTCGACTCAGCATTTCACCCCTTCAATGGGTGGACAAAACTGAGTACCAAGCATGGCTGGAAGCTAAACCCTGGGTATTTACCAACTTGTTTGCGTTGTTAGATTGACCAACTAACCGAGACATAAGATTCGTGTCCCAGGGCCACTTGGTAATCAAAATATATGTGGTCATTGTAGGCCTTGACCCTCATATGTGCTTTCACACCACTGAGCTCAATTTTAGCTTTATTCTCTTGGATCAATCAGTATTTCAAAAAAATGATTGAACATTTCCGATTCCAGTCATAATGTTATTAGTCTTGCTCTTAAATATTCACAGTATGCGTTTCATAATGATTTTAAATAATCGAACGCTTCTCAGAAAATGCAGCAACGTATGCTTTAATTCATAACATGTTGATATACAGTATTTTATAAGAGAGAAATAAATTTGAAAATGTGTCACATATCTATTTTAAGGAATATATTTTTTTGCTATTTTGATTAATTGTCATAATTGTTTGCTTTAAGAATGTGCTTTTATGAATATGAACAAAATTTTTTGTTCCTTTGCTTATGACATTGATGCCAAAATTTTAAATTATATGAGAATTTCCTTAATTTTCTTATGGTAGCTTAAGAATTTCCTGTGAGTTTATATAAGCTTATTATACCAATTCATAATTATTTTTACTATCTAATATATATATATATAAGTGCATGTGGTACATTTATTGCGTAATAATCTAAGCAAATTCATAACACTGCTGTTAAAAAGCTGCAACCCAAGATGAAATAATCCAAGTTGATTGAATATTGCACAATTATCATATCACCAATGATCCTTATAAAAATTATTAAACTTTCAACAGTTATGTAACATGATTATTGCAATGTCTCTTAAAAATAAATAAAGAGGGAGAAATATCACCTCAAGAGAATTAAAATACTTTTGGTGTTGACATTTGGCTTGTTTGCCTTAAGTATGCCTATTTTAACCAGCATGTTTTAGAATTTATGGGGAGAAAAACTGTATTCTTTAAAATATTGTGTATTATCCTTTAGAGCATTTTGGTATACGTAATGCCTAACTAAAGGGAGTGAATGCAACTATTTCATCGCACCACAACACATGAAATCAAATATATCGGGGACATGACTTTAACGGCATGTCTCCCTATTTTCATAACCACATCATTAAAACTTCAATAGCAGAAAATTCTGTTTCTAAGCAAATCATTGATGCTTTCTGACACTGTGTAAATATCAATAGAAATTAATTGATTTGATTAATTTTAACTCTATAAGCAGTCGGCCTTTCAGTTTGAGATGAACTGCTGACATGACATTCAAATGAAACACCATTGTATTTTTGAATGAACTACTCATTCAAAACCATGATAGCTTAAAATTAAAGACACCATGAAGAAACGGTCTTAAACTCTTATCTTATGTAAGCTTGCCAGACGTTCCGGTTTTCAGTCAAAATCCCGGTGTCCCGGTTAAAATTAAATTTGATTTTATAGATGGCAAAAATGTCCAAAAATAACTGTTTGGGGAAGATTATTTAGGATGATTATTTTATTATTTATTTTTGAACTGTATGAAAATTGAAAACTATAGAAGAGTGTCTTCTCTTATCTTCTTATCTCGCTAACTGCATATATCACAAACACACTCATTGATGATAGGAGTTTGGTGAAATTTATAAGATTAAATATTTGATGAGACACTTCACTAATATTGGATTATCTAATGAAGAATTTTACAGGATTAAAATCAAAAGCGACTTTCTAAAAAAGTAATAGTCTATGACACGTAAATATTATTCAAATTTTTATATTCCTCATTCAAAATATGTTTTTTGATACTTAAGAAAATTATAAATATTAGCGAATAAATAAAGTGCTTAAACTATACTTGTATAATTTATTATTAACCCTGGTATAGGATCCAAATTGCCGCCTACCCTGTGTAGTGGTCAGAGTGGCTGACTGCGGATAGGGAAGTCCTGGGTTCGAATCTCGGTTCGGGCATGGATGTACTTTCTCTCTCTGTCTATCCTGTCTTTGTCCTGCCGAGCTGCAGCCGAATGCTTAGCGCTCTTGCTTTCTGTTCAACAGTTCGTGGGTTCGAATCCCACCTTGGGCATGGATGTTTGTAGTGGATCGGAATCCACTTTAAGCCGTAAGTCCCGGTCTAATTAGCCCTCGTGTGCAAAAAATGACCGTTGAGCGACAAACAAACCAAACCTGTCTTTGTCCTTTCTTGTATGAATGGTTGCCTACCCTGTAAACGGGTTCTTATGGCATGTGTGTACTGAGGAAGTCGGACTTCACACCAAAATATGGTTCAGTTGGAAAAGTGGAGCATCGCACCCCATATTGTCAGCCTGGCGTTCTCACTTTCTCATGTTCTCATGTTGTCTCATGCTCATGAACCTCACAGGTTCTCATGTTGTTGTGTCTTCTAAACAAGACACAACAACATAGGATCCAAATTAGTAACCATTTATTCCTAGCATTATGAATAAATTATCCTTAAAACCTTCTAAAATCCCACTTAAGGTGTGTACTATACAAGTGACGCAGGGGAATATTCCGATGTCCCGGCAAAACATTTAAGATATCTGACAAGTCTAATCTTCTATAATGCCGTACGAGTCATATCTCATCCACTGATTTAAACGGAAATTATACTCTATTGCTGCAGTACTTAGTTAGCATTTTGGATATGCGGATTAATAATCAGTGCCATATTTCTTCGAATTTTTGCAACCTGTTCTTATTTCTTACCATCATGTTTTGCATACAGTCCCATTTCAGCCAAACAATGCATGATCATATGTTGTACACAATACCCAAAATTTTTTCTTTGTCATCCAAACTTTTTATTTTTATGTTCTGATCTATTACTTATTGAACGTATATGATCATTGATTTGGTAACGGATATCATTGAACATACTATTAACTGCTGTATCAGGTCATCCATAGTTTTATCTACATATGAAAACAATATAGCTTACTATTTCCTAACAGCAAATCTAAAAGTTCTTAAACTTAATGTTGCTGTGTAGAGCAATGAGTTATTTGCTCTTTTTATACTCTTCTACTTAAACTTAATTATATTGCTTGCATATTTGTGTTATAAACTACTTATATCGTCTGCTATGACCATCATCAAGATAATTAATTTGTATCTTTACCAAGGTTACTTGGAGTGTTAGGATAATCTATCTTCACAATTTTATAGCAATATTTAACTCATGTCATCTCCCATAGTGAAAATTTTGTAAATGTTTTGCTGTTGATGTTATGTTTCTGTCAAATTATTAATTTCAAATATTAGAGACCTATTGAAATTCAATTTTGTTATCAAATTTCGTGACAATTCTGTCACACCAGATGTATTACGTGATGGAGCTATACCTGATAACCTAAGGTACAGACCAGGTGTTCCATTGCGTATGTCTAAAGTCTATGTGTAGAGCAATGCTTATTGCTGATATGCAATCACTGAAATAAATTTTGATTTTTATATTTATGTCTTTCTTTGGTGCTTCATTTCCAATGTTTAGCTTGTGTATTTTGATAGAGAAAAGCAAGTCGAAAATTTGAAACCTTTCTTGTTTTTTAGTATCACGGAAAAAAATTCTTTTTGTCTTTTTACCATTTTTTTCAAAAATTTAATTTATGAGCACTCCCTTCACAATACCAGAAACATATATTTTGGAATTTATAATATAAAATCAGAATGTTCTTGTAATTTAATAATTTTTTTTATAGTTTTTAAATCAATTTTGTTAAAAAAATCAAAAAACTGAACTATTATAAGTTTATGAGAAGTATCACACACAAATTTATTTCAAACATTTGTATTGTACATAAATTTATATTTTATAATAATTATTGAATTTAAAAATTAGTACTGTCCTAATTAAGCGAACCGTTCGTGATATTTGAAATTTGTTTGTTATAAGATTTTGTTTAAACAAAATTTCTTACAATAAGCAGCTTACTGCAGCGATTTTGCAAATGAAATTTGAATTTCATATTTTTGAAATTTTCACTGTGAAATTTAAGTTTACACTATAAATATAAGGAAATTCACTAAGTGAAATTTGGAACTTTTTTAATAGCTACCTAAATAAAACTTCTTTTGAACATGTCATGATCACCATGGATTGTTATGCTAGTCAGTATCATTGGTTTTACAATATGCAATTGATTTCTGGAGAAATTCTCTTAAAAAGGAATTTTAACTTATCTTTTATTAAGGTATTCTCAAAATGTTCTCTTAAAAATTATTTTTAGATTATCTATAAAGCTTTAAAATAAGAGCCTAATTGTTGGTTTGTTTTGATTTGTGGTACAAGGTACAAATACGGACAAACTGCGCCAATGGAAACCTGAAAGCAAATATATATAGTTTATTTTTACAATAGTTGCGAGTATAAAATTATTATAACAATAAAATAGAGCAGACTTAGTGATCTGTAACCTCAAAAATAATGAAGAATAAATTGTTAAAAAGAACAATTATAGAGAAAAGTAGCAAGAAGAAATAAACTACTACACTTAAAAGTCTTAGGTAACATAAAAATGTCGGTACACCGTAATTTAACAAAAAAAGTAAATTCTTCTCCTTAGCAAATTAAAAAAAATAGAAAATTTCACGCTTTATAGTAGTTTTCCTAATTTAACAAAAATGTTAATTTCATTGTATGCTTTCTGAGGTTTGGAGCTTTAAGTTAAAGTGTTTTGTTCTGAACCAAAGTCCTCTTACTTGTTTGTATGTTAATTTAGTGTTAAATAACAAAATCTTAAAAAATACTGTTGTGGTTGAGAACTGAAGTATGGAATCCGGGAATTCTCTCTCTTAATATTTCGGAACTACATTAGTAAAAGCAGAAGTGAATGGTATATGAAACTCAAATTGTAGTAATTAGTTGACAGATAAATTAAACAAGGCACACTAAGACAAGTGTTTTTTCGGAATTGTAAATATAAAAAGTTCTTTTATATAAATATTAAATGATGAAAATTACATTTTAATTAACCTGACAGAATAGATCTTAATTTCCGATGAGTTAGTTAGTTTAAATTATTTTATTTTTTAATTACATTGTAAATCCTGCTTTGTCTAAGAAATTTTTGTTCCCACCGAGCCACGTGAGTTTTCAGGGGAGGAGCTGCAAAAGAGGGAAACGACAGATCTAGATTGGCGAGGTGGTGACGTTTAATTGGCGATAAACTAAAGCAAGAAAAAGGAGCCGAAGAGATAACAGCTTGGCGGTATTCCATGTTGGCCCAGTCTCAAAATAGTGGATTCCATCTCAAAACCTATTGTTCTTTCAGGACGAGACACAACAAGAGAACGAGTCTGCCTTTAGATTTATTAGGCTGCCCTCCTCCCCTTGGCGTCGCGATTACTTACACCAAACTGCTGGCTCTATCTGCAGTTTGATCATCGTTTCGGCTTTGCATCCGCACGAGTGGCTCGTATTTGAACTTTGCTTCTGTTAGTATTAGTTCATTTTTAAAAATTGTGATTTGTTGTTTTACAGTAGCGGGTGCCAACTCCAATAAATTTCTTAAAATGCGTTTTACAACAAAGAGATATTCTATGTTTTTTTTTCTGAATTTATCGTTCTTAAAATTAATTATAAGTTCTATTTTTACCAAGATTCATGACAACTGGATTTTTACCTCTTTTACATACTTTGTTCATTCAGAGCAACAGGGAAATTTCCCTCTAGACCTAATATGTAAAATAAAATATTTGTTGCATTGATGTAGAAACAAAATGATATAGTAAGGGCACATGAATTACATAAAAATAAAATTTATTTTTGAAGTATATAATATATAAAGAGGATTTTTTTATGCTGTTTTAAAATTTTCCTTCTTCTTGAGATTATCACTCCCTACCAAAGAATTTTTAGAAAGAAAGCTGTAGTTTGCCATGCCTTTTATGAATTTATTAAGTAGCAGTTTTCTTGAAACTTTTTCAACTAAAAGTATCAAAAAATGCTCTCACAAAATAATCACTATGAAAAGATTTCAGTATTTGTTGTGATATCTATAAAAATTTAAATTTTACGTTATTATAAAAAGTATGAATTTAATAGATCATGATATGAAATTCATGAAAATAATTATCCCATTCTGCTTTATGGATAATTTAAAAAGTTAATTCCTCAACGGATAAAAAATTAATTCATCTAAAGATGTATTAAAACATTAACTCATCCACGCATGAATTAAAAAAATGAATTCATTTAAGGATGAATTAAAACAATAATTCATCTACACATGAATTAAAAAAAAGTAATTTATCTATGGAGGAATTAAAACATTAATTCATCCACGCATGAATTAAAAAAGAAATTCATCTATGCATGAATTAAAAAATGATTTCATCTAGGTATGAATTAAAAAATTAATTCATCTACGCATGATTTAAAAAAGGAATTCATCTAGGGATGAATAAAAACATTAAATATTAATTCATGCATAGATGAATTACAACGTTAATCCATCCACGCGTGAATTAAAATATGAATTCATCTATAGATGAATTAAAACAATAATTCATCAGTAGATCAGGATTGACTGATTCTGTAGGATCCAATGTTAAACTTATCATTAGCAATGTATTCTTAAGAATTAGCAATAAGAACATCGAACCTTCTCCCCAACTAAATCATATATATATATATATATATATATATATATATATATATATATATATATATATATATATATATATATATATGCAAACTTCAAAAACTTAGAAAATTCAAAAAGAAATTACATGTGACTGCTTAAATCTTATGAGGTGAGGGTTTGTCTTGAAAATCTTAACGAAATATCTAACTTAGTTTACTTTGGGCAAGAAATGATAACAGTTATTCTTAAAATCTGTGAAAGCATCAATAAAGTGGTTAAATAATAAAAAAATTTTAAATTATTAGTTCTTTACAGTTAATAATTTAAAGCTTTAAGAATTCTGAAAGTGAATTTCTCACTTCTTTATTCTGAAGGTGAGATAAATTCACTTTTTTCCCCCTTAATATCTAAACTCTAGTCTCAAGTAGCAAGATTCATGGCTGTCAGTCAATCGTGGGAGGAGGTGGAACTTTAAATTCTGAACAGTTCTCACACTTCTCAACAACCGACAATTTTCTTCCCGCCTACACCACCGAACACCCTCTCAAGTTATAACAATCCCAGATTTTTCCCCCCTCAAAAAAGAAATTGAAATAAAAGTAGGGAGTCTCTTTTAACATGCTTTTTCGTCAGCTCTCTTACACCGCTACTTTCCCATTACTTTTTCTTACTTATCATTGCCCGATAATGAGACTGAGAGAAGGGGAAAAAGAAAAAAGGGGGGCAGAGTCGTTTTCTGACATTCACTCTCTTTAGGGTATTCGATACTCTCTTTTCCAGATCCTCTTTCTGTTTCTTTCTATCTTGGGATGGGGATGTGTCTTCTTCTTTATCACCAGTGGCAACGAGACGTATCGTTGAGAAGTGCGTCATTAAGGAGTAAACAGTATTGCAAGTTAGTTTCTCCGATTTGGTAAACTAAATATGCTTCTGTTTAATAAAATAATGAATTCTGCGTAAAGGACATCTTATGTGTAATTTAATTAAAAAAAATTTTTTTTCTCGATTACAGTTTTCAAAAAAATTTTTTTAAAGTTTTATTTAAATTTAAATAATATAAGATTTAATTAAATCATTCATTCCATTAATATATATATATATATATATATATATATATATATATATATATATATATATATATATATATATATATATATATATATATATATATATATATATATATATTTCTAAGTGTGTTGTGTTTTATAATTTTATAATCATAATATCTATAAATAAATGTATTATCGCATTTTTTCTGTATTATAAGAATGCGTATGATTGCTAGTTTATTTACTTTTCTTGAAGACAATAAAATTTTATTTCTCATATTATAAATAATTTCTTCTTTGCGTCCTATTGCAAGTATGACCCCAAGCATAAAAATAATGTAAAAGTTTGATATCATAATGTCTCGTAAGTAGATACTAAATTTCTACAAACATACAGAACGGAAGTAGGAATCAAACTACGGAAAAAACAAACGGAAAACCAAAAGATAACTATTTAATTAATTGAGAGAACAATTGCACCAGAGTAAAGTAATTAAATTTTGAAAAATTATAAAGTTTTTAAGGTTACATAATACAAAAAGAAAGTAACAATGTTAATGAGTAAAAACAATAAATACGCGCGAATATTTGTAATAATAAATATACTTTTATTTTACAAACGATTACTCATTATTTCTAGGAAAAGTATTTTTTGATTTGCTTAATTTCTTTAAAAGAGCTGTATTGATAGATGAGAGCCATTTTTCTTTGAATTTTACCTATTTATCAATTTCGACTTCTTCACAGAAAAATTCAAATATATCATAGTTACATCTATTGGTACTTGAGTAAAATTCAGTACAAGAATACAAATTAATACTAATTGTTAAAATTACCCAAATTCCTACAAATTGATACTAAATAGTTTCATATGACTCCTCAAATCATATTTAATAAAAATTAAAATATGGAGTTAATTAAAAAAAAGTGAAACAAGTGTTTTAGATTGTACTATTAAGGACATTTGTTACACAGTTTATTTGCTAAAATAATTTTAAATAAACATCAAATTCATTATTTTAGGGGCAAAACAGAAACGCTTATACCTAAAAGGAATAATATACAGGCAACCAAAACAATCGTATTTTGTCCTGTAGAAAGGGCTTCCCAGATATTTATCACTTTTGGTATAAAAACAGAGAAATAAATATTAGAATTGAATTCTTGTTTAAAGAAACACGTGATTTATCGAAATAACAACTATTTATTTTGTTTACAGTTTTCTAATGTCGCCAAAGAATCGTGTGATGGTTGGCTTCAATTTTTTCCTGTTTAACGGGATTTTACGCACGAACCCGTTAAACAATACTCCTTAAATTGTAAATTTTGAAATAAGATGCGTTATTATGAATGATTGACGGAAACGCGAAATATTAGGTTATTTTATTGAACCATATTATGATAAAATCATTTATATTGCCGATGAAATTGAGAAAAAATTAATTCTTTATTAAAAAATAATTTAAATATATAACAAACTAACAGCAAATCATCATATAAGGTGTATTTTATGCGTAAAACGTTATTCAGAACTAAAAAATAAATACATTTTTGTAATGAATTACATCAAACCATTTGTTATACTTGTTAAAAGTACAGTTATCTTAAATTCCGTTACTTAATGATATGTGTGTGTGTTACTCTTGTATTCATAGTTGTAACTTATTGAGTGATGGCTTTAAAAATCATTGAAATATTATCAAAAAAATTTGGACCTGAAATTTTTCTTTTCATTCAAAAAATTATATAGAAACGTGGATAGATTATAATTTTTGAATCCATGAACGATCACTTAATTGTAAAAATAACAATATTTCACAGGAAGAGCAAAATCTCAAATGAATTTATCGATATCGAGAAAATTTTTAACAACATTACTTCATGAATATGCATACTGGCAAAGCAATACCTACAATCATCTAATTTATTCAAGTCTATCTTAATTTTTTTATTTGGTATATTGCATGTCAAAATTTTATTGATCTTCCAAATTACTAAAAATATGTAATAAATTTCTTTCATTTAGAATATGAAAAATATTTATAACAATATTTAATAAAACAACTATAGAGGAACAATGCTTATGATTTTCAAGCAAATGCAAGTATTCATTCAAAGTAAAATTTCTTTATTTCTGTAAAAATTCTGTAATTCCTGTAATAATTGAACTATAAATAAAAGCCACTATTTGGAGGTGAAAATATGACTTCGATAGAATTCCTTTGACTCATTACAAGAAAGCGATAGTTTGTACAGTTAATCGATCACTGAAATATTTTGGGGGGTTCTTTGTTAGTGTCTTAAATTCGAATCCTGTTCCACGGGAAAAGAGTGGCAATCGACAAATATCCAGAGATTCGTCAGGCAGTGTGAATCGAATGCCATGCGCGTTCGTTGAAGTCAAAGAATGCGGGATTCCTACTCTGGATCCCATCCAAATCACTTGTAAACTCATTTGGTATTTAAAGGAGCCATCGAAATTCCAAGAAATGCACTTCACTGTCGGAAAGGAATCAGGTGATAAATAACTTTCATCCGTTTTCGGAGACCGGCTGCGACATTTTGTCATTTGTTCTTCACTTTTAGAATTCTCTTCAACCCAGTGCAAGCAAGGAGAAGAGAATGCGGGATAGCTGTCTTCGGTATTTTAATTGGAGATGCTTTTGTACCTGCGTGGCTAAGACATGTCTTTCTTACTTAATGATATAAGCATTTGTGGCTCGTTCAGATGTTAACAATGGCACTGTTGATACAATTCTAATACAATTGCAGATAGTGTTTGTTGTGACTTTGTCGATGGTCACTAACTGTTCTATTTGTTATAAAGTTCCCCGTCCAAGAAGTTGTTTATGCTAACTTTTGGAAGGGAAACCAAAGATTCATTGAGGTTCAGATAATGGATTCTTTCATCCATTTTGTGCATTGTTTGATTTTTATTTTGCTTTTCTCAATAAATCAAGCATTCTGGTTGAATTCTGATTTATTTAGAGTTAATTAAGTTATAGAAATCTAAAGAAGTTTTTTTTATTCAAACATTTGTTTGGTGCCAATTTTAATTTCGATAAAGGGTCTAATAGAGAATTAACTCAATATATCTTCAAATTATTTATTATTTTACTTTTTTATTGTTTCAATAAGAAGTTTTTTTTAACAAATTGATTAATACATTTTAAATTTGGATCAATTAGATATTTGTGTATTTCTTTAGATGTAAGTGATAATAGTGATGCAGAATTATATGATTCTATATCGTTATTATAAATTGCATTTTATAATAATTTAATTTGAAAAATATGCTTATATTTAAAAAGTATACTTATTAAGGTTTATACACATAATTATCTGTATTTTAATTATAAAACAATTTTTAAAAATAATATCAGGCTGTTATTTATTATACAAATGTTATCCATTTTTTTATTGAGATAAAATTATACCAGTTAAAAATAAAATAAATTGGGCCCCTCACACATTAACTATAAGATGATAACAACTAAAATTTATAAATTCATTGACTTATATATTTATCGTTGTAACAATATTTTAGAAATCTTTTAGTATAATTTTTTTGGAAACAAACAAAAAGAAGTATTAAATCAAATATAACAAAAATTATGCTATAATATCAGAGAAAATACTATGCTATTGTATAATATATTTTATAAGTGAAAATATACTCTTATACGGGTAAAAATCATCAATTTCATAAATTTTTAATTGAGAAATTGAGATACTAATCAAAATTCAACTTTGTTACATATCATATGGTTATTAACAATTTATAAATTGGAAAACACGACTTTGTTTTATCATTACAAATTAAGTATTGAATAACTATAAAATTAATAAAAATGCATTCCATTTTAAATATTTTCTTACATAAAAACTAAAAATAAGGTTCAAAATAATGCAAAGCATAGTTAATTAAATTTATATGAAAATAGAATTTGATTTTATAAGTTTAATAGGACAACATTTTAAATTTTTATAAATGAAATTAAATACGATGTTTGAGATGGAAATAAGATGCAACTTATTAAACTCTAATTCTCAATAAAATTAAGGAGAAAAGCAAAATATTATCGATTAAATATGTTCTATTCGCATCAGTATACGTATTTCTCCATATAATAAAAATTTTATTTACATAATTTGTAGTAATAAAACTAAATATATAAATATAAATAATAAATATTGTAAGAAACTCATTTTTTATAGGTGCTTGTTTGTAAGGAATCTTTTTATATATCAGTCAAAAGTATTAAAAATATCAAAAGGAAAAAATGTATGCTAAAATTTTGAAAATCTCAAAAAATAATCAAGTTGACAAAATGTTAGCAGTTCCAATTTATCGAATTAGAAATATCCATAAAAGTATCCATGAAGAAAAATTTAAGTTTTAATACTTGTTAAAGAAAAAATCGAATAAAATCGTAAGATAGAATTTATTATAAGAATTATAATAGGGTGTAAAATTTTAGTAATAATGTAAAATTCTAATGTAATTCTTATAAAATATTAACTTATAAATTATAACTAATATATTATAAAATATTCTAATAAAATAGCTTAGAAGCTTTTGTTCACTTGTAGTAATATACAAACATGTCATAGCTTGTGTAATATGAAACAGTAATTTTGTTACAACTGATTAAGATAAATTTTTTAAGATTATTTTTTTATTGTGTACAAGAAAAGATAATAAGTTAGACTATATTTTTGTCGCAAATTAAAGAGATAAATAAAATTGCAAAATTTTAACAAACAAAATATCATAAAATAAGAAAAAATTACTAATAACTTTTTTGTTTGTAATTGTCATTAACTGCTCGTATATAAATGTTTCCGTTGAATATTGATTGATTATGTATCCTGATTAGGCTGTTAATAATAATAATGTTGTTAATGTAACATGATTATGCTATTAATAATATATCATGCTGTTAATAATGTATCATAATTATGCTGATAATGCTATGTCCATAACTGTGATACATGATCTCTTTATTTATTTTTTCCCTTCAGATGGGCCACCAATGTCCCACAGAAACTTTCCTCCTTCCTTTTGGAACAGCAATTATCAACCGATGACCAACTCGAACATCAGCGGCATGGGTCCAGGTGGCTTAAGTGGCTTGCCACCCGATCTCACTTACGGTGGTGACCCCTACCATCATCATCCTGGTACACTACATGCCACTCTCCATCATCAGAACGATCCTTGGCACTACACGCTGACTGGTCAGCCTGGACATTTTGGACACCACAGATCTCATGAACTGAGTTCTTACCATCCTAGCATGTCGACAGTGACTGGTGCCTCCAGGTTCACCCCCCAGTATGGATCCCTTTTACTGCAGCCCACTGTACGGTCTGCGGCCCGTCTTGGTCCTGCTGCTGCTGCAGCCTGCGCAAGCTTAGAGAAATCGGCTGCAGAAAGCTGGGGCACATCAAGGTACCACGACCCCATTGGACACATGGATTCCAATTACGGTGCCGCCTATAGTGCGATGACTCCAATGCCAGGTAAGAAATGGAATTTCATGCATTAAAATGCAATTTTGTATGCAAAATTTATTTTTTTAAATTTTGAAATTTTACATTGCATTGAATTGTTTTGATCCATAAAAGAAATAATCAGAATATCGAATTTTATGGTTGTTATATAATGTTCTTTCTTTATTATTTCATTTGCAACATTATTTAGAGATATTTTACTTGAAAATTAATGGGCTATTTCATGGCATTAGTCAGATGTCTAGTGATTCATCAAGTTGGTTGTTCCGGTTAATTTTAAGCATAAAATAAATTAAATTGTAAAGAAATCAAAAAGAAAATGGTGCAGTTTTAGTTATTGGTACTGCATACAAATTGGAATGGGTCACCTGTACATGGATTAATGTTCGATAGTGCTGATAGTTAATTTCAAGCTTTAGCATCAAAACTATGAAGCGACTCAAAATTTTATGAATATTCAGAAATGTTAAATGAACATGAAATATTTAAGAATTATTGTATTTTTTTTTTATTCTAATGATAAAAGATTTTAAATAAAATTCCTAAAAATCTTCAGAATGTAAAAAGAATATTCGTAGAATTAAAAAGGAAATTAAATTTTAAAGCAAATATTATAGATTTGTGTAAACTTGGCTTTTCATTTGGCCAATAATATAATAAAGTTGAATTTTTTTTTTAAAAAAAAATGTGTATTTGATTAAATGTTTATTCAAAAATTTCATTCTAAAAATATTTCACGTGAAAAAACAGTGAATATTTCCACATGTTTTTTGCCCAAATTATTTTTTTATAAAAAAATAACTATTTTAAGCAATTAATTTTTGTTTAAAATGTTTAACCATAATACGCAAACATATAACATGACAACATACATTGATTTATACAGTGAATTCATTCATCTCTTACATAAGTTACGGAATAAATGAATCATTTATAAATATTGTCTTGGTTTTTTTTTTAACTATAGAAAGTTGTATTATTAAAGTTTAATAAAGTTATTTAAAAAAATTTAAAAATCTGAATTTTAAAAACTGTATAAGAAGATACATCTTACTAGATTAGTCAATTTAGATTTATCAATATTCATAATTTTTTCATAATTTTATTCAAAATAATATATAAATAAAAATAAACATAATTTTATTCAAAAGTAAATTTAGTTTATGAATTTACCTTGAGCTTATTGAAGAATAAACCTTATTCAAAATTTAAAATAAAATTTGTGTTTTACAAAATTTAATTTAATTAAGTTGTAATTAAAATATATTGTTGATGTTCAATTAAAAATTGACATTCTTATTTGTCACAATGCTGGAAACCACTCCCATATGACTTGGAAAAATAATTTGTTATATTTCACATTATCCTAAAAAATGGCTAAAATAAAAAAGCAATAGGATACTAAAGGTAAAAAATAATTTTGATTATCACATTAGTACTTTCTAATGACTAAATTCAATTACTAGACAGGATGATAAATTTTCAGCAAATCACTTGTCTGGAATATCGAGAGAAAGACCCATTGTATAATAACTTGGAAAAAAAATTGTTATTTTTTACATAATCCTTTAGAATGACTAAAACAAGAAAATAATAGATAATTAAAGCTAAAAAAATAATTTTCACTATCACATTTATTTGTCCTTTCTGATGATTTAATTAAATTACTGGACAAGACGATAAATTTGCAGCAAAGTACCTAAAAGGATATCGAAAGAGAGACCCATTGAATAAAGCAAATAATATGTTTCTTTTATGTACTAACGAGAAATAATTTTAAATCTAGATAAAACTAGAATTACTTGCATAAAAAATATAGCCATATTTACTTGAAAGTAATCCCTTCAAGTTTACATACTTTATATTCGTAATGTTTTATATTAAGAAAGGAAAAAAGAAAACAGATATGCTCTAGGGAAGAGAGAGAGTTCTCTTACGCGCGAAGAGTATATCAGTAGCTTTTAAATGTGAATTTACGATTCATCCTTTTTTCTCTTTCTTATTTGGCTTTGTGAAAGCAACCATAACTTTATTACTTTTTCATTCCTCCAACAGAATCTGGCAGCGCTGGTTATACGAGTGTATACGAAATGTTACACACCATGCAGAGGTCATACAGGTGATAAGAGTACGTGCCAATTTTTGTTATAGTTTCTGGTGGTGGTATTCCGATTTTGGTGATTAAAATGAAAATAAAAAAATGCGAAATTTAATTGCATAAACCAGTATCTGCTTATTAAACCATAACTTGCGCGAATGAGTACTAAATAACATTCACTCTTGCATATAAGATTTTTCCTAACTTATCATTTACCATTATTCAATCTCCAAATAACTATCTTAATTATTTATGTATGACTTATTTTATGTTTGTTGTTTCTTATTTATATTAATGGTAATGTAATTTCTTTCAATGATTTTTTTAGATTCATCTTCATTTTAGTGTGACACTTTTTAAATTTGCGTCTGAAGGTCATATTTCTGCAATCAGTTATGATTGTAATGAAAAATACAATGGCGTATGAATAGATACTTAAAATTTGAATGAAATTCGCTTTTTTAATTAAAAATTTTAAAACAATTTACGATAAGACATTTAAAAAAAGAGGCTCTAATGAGTCAATCTTATGAGCATTTTGGTTTTACCTAGTAGATTGCTCACCAAAACTAATTATTTTTATTGACAATGATTTTAATTAGTTTCAATATAGCATTTCCATCTATTTATAATAAATTGAAATTATATAATCTGTAATTTTTATATTTATTTACAATCATATATTTACAACCATGTCATATATTCATCATGAACTTATTTAAAAATAAGCTACTTGTATTTAATTAATTCATTTTTGCATGAATGTATTTATTGTTTTTTAAACTGTCATGATTTTATTTTTCATACTTTCTTTTTCTGCTTTATTATTAATATATTGTTATGAAAAATATAGCTTGTCTTTAGCTATAAGTATTTCATCACTCATTTTTTTCTTTTTAAATTTATCACTTATCCTTTCATGAATTTTATAAATTTAGAATTGCGATGGGGATTATGAAAAGAGATTTTTAAAAGGAATCTTATTTAGGTATTAATGTAGAACAAAAAGTAATTGTAAGTAAAATAGAAAATTAATATAAAATGATTATTTAGAATTGTTGTATTAATTTTTTTAATTATTACAAAATCATTCTTCTTATTTTAACCGTTATTTTAATTTGATAAATGTAAAGTCGCTGTGTTTCATATTATATATATATATATATATATATATATATATATATATATATATATATATATATATATATATATATATATATATATATATATATTATACACATAATGAACATAATGAAATGGTGTTGGATTTCATTATTTCAGTTTTAACGGCAAGGCAATACATAAAACTCCGCATAAAGCTTATTATTTTATCACCTTATTTGAAAAATTTTTTTGCCTCTTTTAAAAATTGTTTCGTTTTTATCCTTTATCTTCAATTCAATTTGATTTCATATATTTTTTAAAAAATAAAGAGTGCTATAAAAACATAAGAAGCAAGAGAATATTTTGTTGAGCATAAAAGTATTGCAGTAAGAAAATAGGAAGTATTGTTATCTATATATTGAAGTTATTGATTAACTGAGTTCGAATTCTAAAACGGTTTTTCAGTTTTGAAATTGACTTGTAGGAAACCGATTTAAAACAAGAAAAAGGAAACGATTATAATTTTATTCACTTCATTAAAACAAGTAATGCATTAATTTTATATAAAGATAATACATACATTTTATATTTTATGTGTCTAAAGGTAACATCTAAAACATTTTGACTGTTTGAAGTAAAAACGTTGAACGTAAAAAAACTATTACATACAGCAATTGAACTCAAATGTGTACACTTAATCTGAAATAACAATGATTTAATTTTAGTTCTTATATATAACGATCAAAGAATGAATCGTAGAAAATAATCAAATTTATCTTTTCTTAATTTAACCAAGTTTTAACAGGCATTTTAAAGTTTTAATGTATTCTTATCTATTTTTTGAATTGTATTTTTCTTTATTTGGTGATGAACAATTAAGTAAGCTTACAAAAATTATTGACAATTCACTCAAAAATGA
The DNA here is from genome assembly GCA_037975125.1 of Latrodectus hesperus. Classification (NCBI taxonomy): domain Eukaryota; kingdom Metazoa; phylum Arthropoda; class Arachnida; order Araneae; family Theridiidae; genus Latrodectus; species Latrodectus hesperus. The sequence goes on from CM075855.1 coordinate 53,282,833, forward strand.
TCCAGAATAACAAAGACATACAGTAAAATATTATGCCAGTTGTCACAATTCCTTTGGTGTTTTTTCTTTCTTTTTTATTTCATTAATTTCTTAAACTCTCTCATTCACTTTTCACGTCAATGTAAATTTAGAAAAAAAAAGAGCCGCACACATTCAACCCATTCTACGCTTGTATTTACTTAGTGTAATAGAAATTAAAGCTGAGAATAGAAGCTGTAAGTTGCTCAAGTTGTTGAAATAGTTGTGGTCGTCTGATGATTCCGATCCTTCTCCTTATTCAACTTACGAGGGCTTCTTATTTTTGTTGCAAAACGATCTATCTTGTTGTAAGAAAAACACATTTCATGCCTTCCATGTTCTTCTTTTCTTTTAATTTGAAAAATCTGCATCAATTTCACTGTACAGATGTTAATAAGTCAGATACAGTTTCGCTATCAAAGTGAGATCAAATTATAATAAAAATAAAATAAAATTTTTAAAAGTATTTTCACAAAAAAAAAATTCTAAAAAAAGAAATATTAATTGAGATTAAGCAATTAAGAGAAAATTCTGCGAAAAATCGTGAAAAATAATTTAAAATAAATTTATCTATAATAATTTTACTCCTAAAATCAAATAAAATAAAGCGTACATGCAATTAACTGAACCTGAATTCTAAAAAAATCGTATACTAGAATTTGGAATTTTTTTGTGATTTTGGCGAATGAGTTTATCTATAAGGTTTATTGGCTGGCATTTTTGAATTTTATTCCATTAAGTCCTGTCTCGATCTTTCTCTCTTGTGCTCTTTCTCGTGTATTCTTTGACCCCTAACTCTTCAAGTGACTCAAAGTCACTTGAAGAGTTAGGGGTCAAGTGACTTCAAATGACTCAAACTCTCTTGTTCACACCTTCAATATTCACACCCCACATTACTTTTGAGAATTAAGCTTGAAAATTATTATCAGCGCCTCTGATGATGCCTTCCTTAATTATCTATACTGATGGCAGTAAGGATGTACATCATCGTATAGGCAGTGGTGTCTTCATAGGTTATCCTGGCGATCAAGAGGAGGAAGTTTCTTTTAGAAACCCCAACTATTCCTATTGAGGCAGGTTTGCTTGCCATTCGAAATGATGCCTCATTTGAGAATGTCTGGATTGTCTCAGACAGTCAGATATCATCAAAGCATATCCAGCACTTCGCATACTGGAAATGCTTTGATGCTGTCCAGCATTTGGATGCGTGGTCATATGTTGGTGATGTTGTCAAGATCTGTCATTCAAAGTCGCATGAGTTGTCTGCTTTTGCAACCTTTTCTCACTCACTGCATACATTTTCAATAGATCCCCTCTCATGTCAATATCCGGGGAAATATGAGAGTGGATTCCCTGTATAAAAGGAGTGTTGATAGTCCTTCTCCAACTAATACTACCCTCCCTTAAAAAGTTGCATTACATTCGAAAAAGATGAGAGCTATCTGGAGTCTACCACCTGTTCATGATTGGTACTCTAGGGGTCGTACTGGTAGTTCCATTGATTTCAAGGCTTCTAGAACTAACCAGACTACATACTCTGGTTTGCTAGTGGCCTTCCTCGGGACCTTAATTTGATGGCAAACATAAGCTCTATCCTACTTGCGATGTTGACCAGTTTAGCACCAAACAGCTTCTTTTACGTCTGACTAAAATGGATTTCCTTTCGAATCCTCAGTTGTTTCTTGATTCGTTTGAGGATTGAGCGGCTCGATGATCTTGCGTAGCAATACTACACCAGATGAGATCAGAAACAACAATGACAACATTTCGAAACTATGATTTAGAAAAATAACATGTTTAATATTTTTTAACGATATTTACTATTTAAATAACATTCTTCAGAACGCTATCTAAGGTTTTATATATAGATCAGATAAAAAAAATGGAATGGATAGTGGATTGTTGAAAAAATTGTTTAGTTACGCTGTTATGAATACTGTGATCGAGAATTCTTTCATCTGTGTTCTCCTATGTATTACCTAGCTGCATTGAGAAATCGGAAAAATATGTTTTCAAAAATCAATAAAAAATAGTAAATATCATTATTTATTTTAAAACAGTTACTTAGTAAAGCAAAAAGAAAGATCTCTCTCTGATGTTGTATAAATTTTTTTTCTATACCCCAACAGTTACATATAGATAAGGCGATTTTGAAAGGGGAAAATAGCTGCATGATTCAGTTCTTATACTTACAGAAATGTAACGCGTGCAATGCAAGCAAATTTACAGAAGTTTAAATAACTGTTAATTTCAATTGAAATTAAATATATATAATAATGTACGTTAAAACCAAAATCAGAAAATGAAACGGGTTGTTTTTTCAGATTACCCACAGGCCAACATTCTACCATGTATTTCATTGCATTTCGTTCAGCAATTCTCTCCTTAAACCAGGATGAAATTCTATGACCACATAGAATAATGATTTTAACTATATAGAAGAAATTTCAAAATAAATTATACATCAAACAATTTTAAAATAAGTTTAAGAATTCAATTCAAAATTAGAATCAAGAATTTTCTCCCAAATCTTAAAATTAAAACTCAATCTTTAAAATTCAGAAGAATGAATTTCAGCTTCCTTCAGAAACTTATATTAAAAGATAATTATATAATTTATTTTTTAATTAACTATGTTTTACATTGAAATTTATCTTTTTATGCACTTCGAGACCATTCATAATTTTTTAAGTCTTTTCAATTGCTTGAAATTATTTATTGAATGACAGTTAAAAATCAATATTTTGTCATAGTACCGGACAGGAAGACAAAAAAATATGTTAATTTACCAAATTTATATAAAAATTATAAATTTATTGGTCAAAAGAAATTCAAAATTTCTCTTCATGGCAACATATTAACTGACATACAAATTTACCTGGATTATTTTATTAAATATCAATAAACACACACACACATATATACATAGTTGTAATAATTTATCTAAGACCATTGGTTATGCTTAGAGCTATTGCTGTAAAAATTTTTCGTAAAAAATAGTTAAAATGCTTAAAAATGAGCTTACATCATTAATCACTATTTACATTTTAATTTGATGACAATTACATTAATACGCTGCCCGAAAGTAAAAATGCAACACCAAGAAGGAGTAGCCAGAAAATTATATAAATTTCAGAGTAGAAGCATATTACCGAGTTATGCAAATGAAGTAAAATGCGCAGATCTCAAGTGCACGTAAGATAAGATATAAAGTGAGGAACTTTGATGAGGCAGTGTGGGCAATATTCGCACCTTAATTGCTGCTTAGAATATATTCGTTGAAAGTTTTTCTTGTTGCAAAGGATGCCTGTAATTGCAATGAATACCAGTCCATCGATGACTGAAACAGTTCCAGCAACAGATGAGTTTACGAGGGGCATGGTGATCGGACTAGTTGGTCCTTATGGCAAATTACAGCTGACAGACACCTTGACGCGCCCACATTGCTCCGGCTGTGACGAAGATGGTTGGAACAAAAAACTGTGGAACTTGTGGGGTGCCGACGTAGCCAGAGTGACGTCAGTATGCGTGGATCGAAGCGTCCAGCGGGGGCGATGGCAGCCCCGCAAAGCACGTCTGCGTAATTCTGCAACATGTGCAAGCCACCCTGGATTCTCTTGTATAGAGCAGAATCATTTACAATTGATGAGTGGCTAGTGGCCTGCGTTCATGGCGTTTGTTAATAAGACTGCCATTGACCCCACAGCATCGACGTCAACGTGTAGGATTGGAGCAATCTGGACGACCGAGTGGCACAGGATCAACTTCTCAGATGAGTCACACTTCTGTTTCTTCACTGATAGTCGCCGCTTAAGAGCGTGGCGTCGACATGGAGGCAGGTTCGATCCTGCAGCAATTGAACACTCCACCACGTGACTACGCCGCATCATGGTTTGTGGCGCCATTGCGTATCATTCCAAGTCACATCTAAATCGTATTATGACAACCCAATAGAACGAGATGATGTGCTGCTTTTGGTGACACTCCCCTAACTTCACGGGATGCCTAATTCCTTTTATCAGCACGATAGCACCCGACCGCACATTGCTCGCATCAACCAACATGCCCTGCAAGGTGTATAGCTGCTTTCCTTTCCATCGTACTCGCCCGATCTCTCACCAGTCGAGCACGTTTGGGATATGATTGGACAGCTGCCACTGTCTCCTTCGGAAGAAACAATTTGGCGAATGGTTGACAGGGAAGGGAGAGGACGCCATCGGTACTCTCATGACTCAGTGTCTAGACGTGTTGCTTTATGTATCAACGTCCACGGTGGTCCTACAACCTACTGATCCAACCTTGTTTTCGCTCTGCATTATGTGGTCTTATATTATGCATTCTGTATAATACAGATCTCATATTGTTCGTTGTTGTCTCCCTCTGTTTACCGTGTTTCGTCATTTTCTGGTAACTTTTTGGTGTTGCATTTTCAATGTCGGGCAGTGTACTTCAATATTTTTTACAGATAATTCTAATAATTTTATAAATATTTATTATGTTTGTATGGGGATAATGATTTTATCATTATCTCAATGTTTCATTTAAGAAATAAAAAATACGTGAAATTCCTACTAAAACTATATTTTTATTTTTCGAAGTTAACAATATTTATGAAAATTAGAGTCAATGATATGCGCCGCTCATGTTTTCTCCAATTTTGCATACTCGGCTTTTAAAATCAGATTTCGTAAATGGTTAAGGCCCCCCTTGGACAACTTCCCATATTTTTATTGTGGAAATCTTGAATGCATGATTTGAAAGGATGAGTGATTAAATTTAATGTCGGTATGGCGCTTACAGCATTTCGCATTTTTCTCTGAGTCTTTTTTTCTAGCTGTATTCTTTAATTTTACATTAACATCTTTGCAAAACTCCACATTTTCTTTATAGACAACACTCTGTTCCATTTTTTTAAAGCTAATACATAACTACAGATTTTAAAATCTCATAATATCAGTGGAAGTGATATATTTTAATTCAAAATTTTTGACAATTTATTACTCTCTCAGTTTTTTTTCCCGTAAATATCAGTGGAAAAATGTTTTAAAAGTTAAATGTTTTGCTATAGAAAAATATAGTAAATTGAGTTATATTAAGAGTGTTTTGCTATTGTAGGCACAAATATAAATTTCTGTAGTTCATTCTTTAAGAACTACAGTGGATGATGATGATCGGTTAACGAACAAAATCCGTTACAAGACTATGTTCACTATCCGAATTGTTCGTTAACCGATCATCGATTTACCATAGATTTTTTTTTTTGTGAAATTGATTAATTCGTCTTCGAAACACTAAAAATGAAATCAAAAAACTAAGTATGATTTCTTATTAAGTTTATAAAAATAGAATATATATATATATATATATATATATATATATATATATATATATATATATATATATATATATATATATATATATATATATATATATATATATATATATATATATATATATTAGTCTTGCATACTAACCAGTCCTTTTCATTTATAGGGCGTTAAAGAATGTATGCAATGTCGATTGATTTTCACTCTTTTTCAGGATTTTCTGGAACTAATTAATAGTATTGTTGTTGTAAAGTGTGATTCATGACATTGTTGTGGTTTCCGTCTGGAATTCATTACTCAAGACTACGTATAAGACAGTGAATAAACAATGGAAGGGGAAGCACTCAAAATGAAATCAGTTTCGGTTTTGAATGAAATAAAAATTGAAACTGATGTTTTACTTTTCCATAAATAATCTATTGGGAAAAAATCTTTTTTCCAATATAGAATTTTGAAATTCAATAGGCACAAGCCACATAATTCAAGATAAATAAAAAACGATTTTCGGTTCTTTGGATTTGACAACCCTTCACATTGTGCTCTGAGAGCCGAGAAATGTTCGTTAGAATTCATTTTAGTTCATTAATGTGTACTCGTGGTTCGAACACAAACATATTTTGTAAAAGTATTCGTTGTTCAATTTGTTCGCAGTCTGAACTGTTCGTTAACCGCGCGATCTCACCCACTATATATTATATTATTAACAAATAAAAAAATTACAAGCTGAAGGATTATAAATGAATATATATAAGTTACTAATTCATAATTTTTGTATTTATACAAGATAATAAAAATACAAGACAAATATATAAAATAAATTTGTGATTTTAGTACATAATATTGAACAAATATTTCAGTAATAAGTTTTCGAAATATTTTGAAAATATAAAAGCATTTTTAATAATTTCTTTCAAACTTTTCAAAATATTTAAGATTTCCAGGCACATTTTATGTTGTATCTAAAAAAAGCTTCTTTTTCGATCTCTTATTCCATTTCTCCAAACACGTATAAACCATGTTTCTCCTATTTCTTTAACCAGTCACGTGCGTAATCTCAATCCAAATCTTCTTCTTACACTTCAACTCGTTTTCACTCACCCACCCCCACCAAAAACGACCTCCCCAGTATTTAACTCTTCGTCTGCAAAACACCACTGCATCCTCCCTCTCTTTATCACTCCTGCAGGCGATATCAACAGCACACCCCTACCCTCCAACACCAGCTTCGCCCCTTCACTAATTCAATTTCCAGCATTCTCCCTCAGTCCCCGATTACACTGGCAAGCAAATCGGCCAGTGTCCGCCCCTGCCCTGCTTTCCGATTGGTGGATGAAAGGCGGAACGGAATGTGCATTCCAAGCGAGGCGGACCCTCCGCTCCGTTATTGATCCACATTCCAGGATTCCATTCCCACCCACTACCCTTCCACCCAAACGTATCTCTTCCCCCCATAATGTGCAATTTATTCATTCCCTATCTCAACCCCCTCTTCAGCCACCGCTTCCGTTTTCTGCAGGGATGACATTTATTTCTTTTTCTGTCTCCAACAACACCCCCTCCACTAAAGCATTTTCCTCACTTAATATTCTGGATTCTTTCCTCCTTCTTTATTTTGTATTTATTTTATTTATTCAATTCCCGTTTTCCGATTTTTTCTAGTTGTCAACCCATTTTTTTTCTTTTACTCAACTGTTGTAGATTTCTGGAAGTGATGATTTCTTGTGAGATACGCTGCATTTTTTTCCAGTTTCTTTTTAGATTTTCTAAGTTTTTCATAACCTGAACTCAGTTCGTTTAATTAGTACCTTGTTTAATGATAAAAATTACTTTGAATATAAAATGATGGTGGTAATGAATGGTTTCAAAAATATTCCTTTGTATCAAAATGTAAAATATTGATGAAGCGCTGCTATTTCATGAGTTTTGAGAGCAATATACATTCAATATAAAAAAAAATTATTAGCAAACAAAGTGTTAAGGAGTTGAGAAATATATGTTATTTTCTTGTAAATAAAATTTGAGGCATTTTATTTTTTAATATGATAGAATGCATTACCAAAATATTAATACAATTAGTATATTAATATTCAAATTTTTTTTATTATATATTGTTTTTGGAAACCTCTTCTAACTGTCCGTCCTTCACTCTCCTTACTTTTTGATATATTGATTAACTTATAAACTGTCAATTTTCTTTGTATTTTCAATATTTTTAAAACAATTTTTTTAATGAAACACTGGAATTTATACCTACTTAAATTTTTGTAATTTTAATTTATAAATTTTTTATAATTTGAATAATTTATTTTGATTTAAATTGAACTTATCTGTCGAAAAACGATTTTGTCTTAAAAAACTTCAACAAGTAATTGTTTCGCAACTGTAGAACATGACACTATTCTTCAAATAATTGAACAGATAATCAATATGCACTTTTAATTTAATTGAAATTGATATTTTGGCGATATAAATTTTTATATAATCTCAAAAGTGACGCTGAATGCTTTAAATATTTTATAAAAATTAACAAAACATTAAAAATCAGTTTCTAAATTTTCCCAGAATATGTCAAGATTGACTTCTATATGTTTTCAATAATTCTATGTTAGTAACTGTAAACAAAATGACATAGAATTAGAGTCACATGCATTGATATATAATGTTTATTCAATGAATTTTATAAATTTTAACTTTTGTGCTTTAAGTTTTTATATTTTGTCTCATTTTCAGGAATATATAAATAATTTTTAATTTTATATTACAGGATAACTTTCTTTCACTTAGTATTAAATTAAGATTTTACATTTTAAAAACCCATAGTAAGCAAAAACAAAAACATTTATTAAATAATATATTTCTATACATTTCATTTTTTAAAATTAATAATCAATTTATAATTCTATTTTAGTTACAAAATATTACACAGTTTTCTAAAGATTTTTGTTTAAATTCTAAAACCCTGCAAGATTCAATCATATTTATTGTTCAGTTTTATTCAGTAAAAGCGAAATGTTTGTGTTTTTGCTTTTAAAATTATTTCTCCTTATGTTATTTACATTTTTATGAGTCTACTCTAAATATTAAGGATGATATATAGAAGATGTATATCTTGTTTTCAGCGGTCTGAATATTTAAAGAACAGTTGTAAAATACTTATATTGTTTGCTGTGTTTTAAATCACTCGACTTATTTTCCACGTTTTCTTGATAATATTTGTTCCACAGCATAAAAATAATTTTTTTCGAAATATTAAAAATTAAGACTCAATTCAAAATATTTATGACATTATAAATTTAATATTAAATATCAAATATTTAGAAAGAAATAAAAAATTATACTTCAGAAAACTTTTATAATTTCTCTACATTATATAGATTTTTAAAATGTTTCTTTGTAATCTCTCTCAATTTTTAAAAACCATTTATTTAAAAGAGGATGTGAATTGTGATTTAACAAAATGGGAAGAATATTCAATCGCGCACAAAAAATTTTCTATTAAGATAGGATACTTTCCAATATTTATAATGAAATTATTGCTTAGAATTGCTTTTTTTAAATTTAGAAACATTAATTCAAGTAAAATTACTTGTATATACTTTTCATAAATTCGAATAAAAGTATCTGTAAGATATATTGCATATTTTTGTCCTAATATATTAATTTTTTTCAAATCTCATTAATAATATTTTTAAGAATTTAAATATGAATATGACCATTAGCTCTTCTGTGTACAATATAATTAATTAAAATTTTTCCTAAACTAATTGTATGTTATAATTAAATTGTAAGTTGCAAATAGAAAATTTTATTCTGTTACTTATGAAAATTTGAATTATTTTATCATGCAATTAATAGTACATTCTGTAGTAATTGAAAATATCAAAAGTTGTGTACATATTAATTTAAATCAAAAGCATTGAAGCAAGAATAAACCTGGTGGATTTCGTATAAAATGTATATTTTTTGTAAAATCCATAATCCATAATTTATACTCAGAAAGATTTAATTTAAATCTAATTTTAATTTAGTTTAAACTTAGTCTTAGAAAGTAATTTATAAAGTGTAAAAATACTAACAGAAGTCTTAGCATTTTCGGGAATTGGAAGAAGGAAATCTTTAACTGTGTTACTAATTTGATTTCAAATTCTTGACATTTTGAAATGATAATACTATATTTCCATCAAAATTTCAAAAAGTAAAAGTTTTTACTACAGGTTTTTAATCTTGAAGAGAAATTATGAATAATTCTCTTTTTATTTTTTTAAACAGGTTTGGAAGGTCAACCGCAAGACAGTAAAGACTTATACTGGTTCTGAAAAACCAAAAAGTGATATTTCTTATTTCTTTTATGGACTCGATCCTATTTTGACTCCAGAAACGGCAACATTTTCAATGTAAAGCCACGTGATTGTGAGCTCAATGGATCTTATGAAAAGATAGGACGTTTTATTGCTAAAACTCTGCTGACTTTTTATGGTTTGATTTTGATTTCAAGCTACACATACCCAGCGAGTTGCGATTTTTATCTAGAACAAAATGATCTGCTTTAGATAGAAGTCAGTTTTAACATGCACGACAGAAACAGTAAGAAGACAAATTATTGCAGTAATAAATCATTAATTCCATAAATTAAATAATTTAAGACAGCTTGTATGTTTTAGTGCAGTGCATATATTAAGACACATTTTAAAATAATCTTTATTTGTTTATACTTTTTAGCAAAAAAAGAGACTATTAAAATGCTTACAACAAGCAGAACAGTTTTTAAAAATGTTTTTTTTTATTTGTCAAATATTTGATAAATGTTAATTGTTTAGTTAATAATTAGAAACTTAATTTTTTTAGAAGTATGAAAATTATTATAGTAATCCCTGAATTTCATATATCTTTCTATACTTTTATGAAATGCTGGTATATTTTACACAAATTTGCAAGAGTGAATCTTCACTTTTGAAATTAAAATCTTGGCATTGTTTGCAATTTAATATTGCATATTAACAATAAATGAGTTAATATTATTTAAGATAGTTAAATAATTTCAATATTATATTCTAATTAAAATAAAATATTTGATTAAAAGTCATATATATTTTTATAATTTATGTTTTTACGTTATTGTTCAAGGAATTTTGCAAAAATCACTCATTACAACTTATTTTGAATAGGTAATAATAACATGAAGTTAAAATTCAACGAATGAATGCTTGTATATTAATTGCTTGTTTACTATTAATACACTATAAGTTTTCACTAAAATCTTCCAAGTAAATAATTTTGAAATTTGTTATACATCTTCTAGAAAAAATTACGTCTTTCTGCAAAAATCAGAATTACATTTATCTGCACAAGTCAGCGTTAATTTTTTCTTTCTGATTTGTAATAAATTCAGATTTTTTTATTCTACTTCATAAATTTTGAACGCATATATTGTTACATCATATTGAATTATTCAATTTCCTTGCTGTTAAATTTTTAGCGATAACTTTTGAACATATCATTTTTAGTGCCAAATTTACTCCCCCAATTTACAAATTGTGTGCCAAATGATCTAAATAATTAATAAACTGTTAAATATATTGTATTCCTATATATTAAAATACTGAAATTAGAAAAATTCCATACTCAATATTTGATAAAATGGCGAAATGAAGTTCAGTTAGCTGAGTTTTACGTTTATTTAATGACATGTCTATTTATATTATACTTAAACAATAAGACATCATGTATGATGTCAATTAAATATGTCAATTAAAATCAATAAATTATGTCAATTAAATAATTTAAAGAAGCACATTTGCTGGACATCTTATTTTAATATACATAGTAATTGAGTGTCTTTGATCAATTTTAGGGATTCATTTTTCAGAAAATGAATATTTTAATCTGATTTCATAAAACCGCGATTTATCGTTTATTCTGAAAATATATGGACAAATTTTACGTTATAGTTATTACCAATATTTAAAAATAGATACAGTATTAAGCGGGTTATATCATAGATTTAAAATATTTCAGTGCTTAGGAGCAAACTTTTCAAATTGTGATTCAGTTTAGAATTATCTAATTCATATTTAATTTATTTTAAAATACTTTAAGTTTTTTAAAATACCTTAAATTAATTTATAAACAATAAAGTTATAAATTAATATAAATATTTTATGAGACATTAAAGATCTATTCTATCTAAGATAATTTGATTTTCGTAAGATAATAATGTTTTTTATCATAAGATAATGTAGGTATATGAAACAGTGCATTTTTCTTGTTTACCAAAACTATTTTCAATTAAACCATAAGCAGAATTAAATTAGTTTTTAAAAATTAAAATTAAAGGTAACTTGTTTTTTGAATGCAAATTTCTTATCATTTTATAATTTAAAGCTAATTTCTTAAAATTATATAAAACTCATGAAAACTTAGAAATTAATAATTCGTTACTTAAAAATTTAATCTCATTTCCATGGAAATTGATATTTGTTGACATGAACTAAACTATTTACTTTATTAAGTCAATGTTTTGTTAATAAGTTAATATCAAATTGTTCATTTTATTTTATTTTTATTGCTTTATTAATTCCTTTTTTTCATAAAAAGGAAACCTGTGACAATACTCAAGATGTATATTTTGTTTTAGTTGATATATATGAATAAAAATTAGGGTTTATACTACAGCAATATAGCCTGAGACATTTGTGTTGCCATTTCTAGCAAACTGGAAACAAAATTTTGTTTTTCTTTGCTAATAATTATTCTTGTCAAAGATGTGATCTCATATGTGTACTTTGTATATATTGAAATATTTATTATGTCATTTAAAGAACAACTTTATGTGTAAGAATTAAATTTAATCACTACTCTATTTGTTGATTATGTGTTTTGTTATTTTATATGTTTTATTTAGAATCCTAGAATTTACTTCAAAGAAGATTATTAAACTTTGAAATATGCTTTAATTAAAATGCTTCAGCTTATGTTTATCTTATTTCCACGCAAATTGATTGATCAATTTTCTGTAACATTAATTGAATTGAAATTTTTGTTTTCTTGTTTGTTATCACCATCATGTCCAACTAAGTATTACTCTTAAGTTTACTTTAATATTTACGAATTGTATGCGTTACTTTATTTACAATTTTTATGTACATAGAGGGGAAAATTACTATCATATTAAATGGATCAATATTTTTATAGATATTTTTCGAAAATATATTACAAGTTTTTTGGCAGTGAGGATTCAAAATTTGATTTCTACCGAAATGTATTTGTTGATTGAGAATTAAAAATTTATCAGCCAGTCAATAAATTAATTCATTGAGAATTCTGAAAACAGAATATTACTATTAAAAATAAGGTACTAGTGTAAAAAATCTTGTCTACTAGGAAAATTGGTGCAAATATTACTAAATTGACGCTAAATCGTGTTATATGATTTTTCACTGTATACTTAATGAAAATTAAAATAGAAAAACAGAGCATATGAATTAAAAGAAAATGTGGCACTGTTGGTTTGGAAAAAATAACTAAACCTAAATATATTTTTAAGTAATTTTTTAAAAACAACAGAAATCTATAAAACTAATCATACTGTATTCCAATTCATAGTTATTAGCATTTTGCATCAATAACAGCAATTAATCTGCGATAAATCAAATCAGCAAATTAGTGCCCTCGAACCAAGTTCCCTTTACAATAAATACTTGTTTGTCTTCATTTTTAATATTGCAACGTTGAAAAATACATTAGATTTTGCAAATTAATTTTGAGAGTTGTTTTAATCTGATTATAATTATGTAGATTCTGCCAAATTTTTTACAATGGAATAATTGATTAAGTAAATTGCTGCTTTTTATAGTTATAAATATTAGAATTCCTTATAAGAAAATAAATATATATTACATTTTTTTATATAACAAAAAAGATATGCAACTAATACTGATAGATTTTAGATTTTGTACCTTCTTTATTATATTTCTTTTTTCATAATGAAAACTTTCATATCCCTTTTAATAAAAAATAATTTCCGTGAACTGAGACGTTTTCTTGCTTGTATTGATGCTTCTTAAAGATGCTATTATAGATACCCTCAAAAATGTTTTCAAATATAATGTACAGAATATTTTGATTTTTGTTTTCTTGTTTGTTATCACCATCATGTGCAAATTTTACGTTTGTAAAATGTGTCGTGTACAAATTTAAATAAAAGCAAATTATGTGATCGTAAATTGTTGTCTTTATTTATATGCTTAAATGTCCATGATTGTGTGAATATTTTTGAAATTAATTAATCAATGAATATGTTTCCAAATGTTTATTATCCGTAAAATGTATTAGACTGTCTAACGAAAATTCTGTAATGACCGAAATGAAAATTTCTGAGAAATAAAATCACACACACACGCACAAATTGGCTAACGAGAATACAAAATTTTTACCAGGTAGTCATAATGATCCTAGGCACTAAAGATTAAAAACAATATAAATGGTTAAAGAAGAAAAATATTAAAAATAATAATAAATAATTCTCTCTGTCTCTCTCTCTCTCACATACTCACAAGGGGCTAAAGATTAAAAACAATCTTAATAGTTCAAGGGGATAAAGATTAAAAATAATTTAAATGGTTCAATGGGCTAAATATTAAAGACAGTTTAAAAGATTAAAAACATATAATCCAAGGAGCTAAAAATAAAGAAAATAAATATCGAAAACACAGAATATTATAAAAATTTAAATTTTACAAAAAATAACTATAAATTTCAGTATATGAATACTTTGTAAATTAAGCTCTATTGCTGTTGTTAGAAATGAAGGCTAAAGATTAAAAACAATCTTAATAGTTCAAGAGGATAAAGATTAAAAATAATCTAAATGGTTCAATGGGCTAAATATTAAAGACAGTTTAAAAGATTAAAAACATATAATCCAAGGAGCTAAAAATAAAAAATAAAGAAAATAAGTATCGAAAACACAGAATATTATAAAAATTTAAATTTTACAAAAAATAACTATAAATTTCAGTATATGAATACTTTGTAAATTAAGCTCTATTGCTGTTGTTAGAAATGAAGGCTAAAGATTAAAAACAATCTTAATAGTTCAAGAGGATAAAGATTAAAAATAATCTAAATGGTTCAATGGGCTAAATATTAAAGACAGTTTAAAAGATTAAAAACTTATAATCCAAGGAGCTAAAAATAAAAAATAAAGAAAATAAATATCGAAAACACAGAATATTATAAAAATTTAAATTTTACAAACAATAACTATAAATTTCAGTACATGAATACTTTGTAAATTAAGCTCTATTGCTGTTGTTAGAAATGAAAGCAAATTTTTGGTGTATTTTCATTTTATGCATATTATTAATTCATTCAGTGACAAATTCAATGCTTTTAGTTTGCAATTCTGCGAAATCAAACAGTATTATATAAAATAGCTTTTTAATCTCAGCATTATGGCTTAAAATAGCTTAATTATTTTTTACAAGGTTGATACCTCTTTGAATTTTAATCTCATTCATAGTGATTTAGGTACTCAATATACGCGTGTCATCAATTCATTTAATATTTAAATATTTACAGTAAAAATAATTTTTGTAAATATTTAAGTATTTACAATGAAAATATAATTAATATAAAAATATGTTCTTGTTTTTCCTACAATATTAATAAAGATGGAGTCAATATAATGCTTATTTAATTTTTAAAAAAATTGCATTTACTGTACAATTTTCCTCGTAAAAATATTTGTAAGTTTCAAATAAAACTGTATCATACTATATATACTATATTTCAAATAAAACTGTATCATACTATTGTCATTAGTTCAATATTTCTCTGAATAATAAGCGTTAAATTTCCTAATCCTGCTGATATTTATCTGAGTGTTGAAAGTAGTAAAATATTTGTTTTTTATCCGTCATTTTATTGACAATACAATATCTGATAAAAATAAATATTAATTTGAACGATGATAGTTAGGTTTGTCTCATTGCAGTCAGTTTTTGCCCCTTAAGCTGATTCAACCACTAATTACATCTTAAAAAAGGCTTAAAATTAAAACAAACATTTATTTTCGATGTGAGAATTCATCCCACGAACATCTGAACTGAAGATTTCTCTTCTGACAAAAAAGTTAGCCTTTTAATTCCAGAGTAAGCCATAACAAATGTGAAAAAGGTTATCTAACTAAGTTTGTTAAACTAATATAATTAGGGTGTGGTGACGCATATTCTTAATAGATATAGGCCTAGAGTGATTAGATTGATCAGAGTATGAAATTCTTTTTTGTATTTGGAAAGACCTTTTTTTGAAAAGGCGATTCTTTTTTCTCTTTTTATACTAATGAATATTTCATGACTATTTCATTGGTTACTTTTAGGACATCAAAATAAAATAAAAAATGTAAAAGCAAACTAATTTGAGGATTTGTGAGCTAAAACAAATTCAAAAGCAGAAACAAATAAATATTTTAAATATGATTCGATAGCTGAATTATTTAGTAGTTAAAAGCAACATTGAAAATTATAAATTCTTTTATTTTTCGAAATACATACTTTTGAAAACACTATAAAGTGATGTATATTTAATTAGTGCTAATAATAGGAAATCAATATCTCCAACTGGATAAATCTATATTTTCTCAGAAATATTATTTTCTTTAATTCAAATCGTTTAAAAATTGATAACTATTAATTATTACTGAAATAATAGTTAAGTGAGAAAAATAATTTGCAACAGAATCGTCTTTCCGTCATTAGCTTTATTATTTATTTTTGCCCGAAATGATTGTTTGAAATATCAAAACTGAAAAACCATTATTATAAGTTTAATCAAATAAATATCGAAGTAATAAATGCTTTTGTAGGAATTATTATCCTCCTTTTCAAGTTTTTTTTAAAAAAATTCATATATATATATATATATATATATATATATATATATATATATATATATATATATATATATATATATATATATATATATATATATATATATATATATTACACACATAATATGTCCACTAAAGTCCCTTGCCACCCTCTTAACTACGGAATGGCTGCTGCTATATTCATAAAAGTGATATCTAGGTATAGTAAAGTAGCCATGCGCTACTGAATGAATCAGACTACTGCGCCACCTGGTGGAAAACTGCGGAGTTAGCATTCCTGTCTCGAAAACGTAACGAGATAGAGAGAAAAAGTGATTTATAAAGTTGTAGAGCATCCTCGATTTAGTACGAAAAGATACCTTGTAGGCATTAATGTGAAGAATACACGCGCATTTGTTGTTTCGTGCTGTGACGTGGCACATCGTACGTGTGAATATTTGAAAAAACAAAAAATCGTTTTCTTTCACAGCTAGCCGGGAAAGATAACGATTTACATTTTCGGGATTACATTTTTCACTTTTATTTCGAAATGGGAAGAACCGAAGTATTAAAAATAATTTCAACAATTTGTATGCACTATGCAAATACGTAAGAAACGTCATGCCTGTTCACCTGAAACAGCTATAAAAGAGACATCTTCTTGATAATACCCGATTTTGTGGAAAGCCTGCCGTTGTTTAATCTTAAGAATCTATGGTCTCAAAATGACGGCGCGCCTGCTCACTTGACATCTCCAGTGAAGCAGTACCTCGTCAAGGAATTTGGCAACCAAACACTAGGGTATGGCGGTTTCGAAGAGTGGCCTCCACGTTCTCCTTATCTGACTCCACTGGACCCTTTCCTGTGGGGATACTTGAAACAGCAGGTGTATGCGACTCCTCCACAAAAATTGCAGGACATTAAACGACACATTACGGTCGCGTGTTCCAACGTGTGCAACGTAATCTTCAAGCGAGGATCCAAATGTGCATTGCAGCTGACGTTGAGAAGTTTGAATGCCTTAAATAAAGTATATTGTTATAACTATTTGTTTTTTTTCCTTTCTTAGATCGTTTTGTCACGCCACAGCACGAAACAACAAATGCGCGTTTTAACCGTTGTATTCTTCACATTAATGCCTACAAGGTATCTTTTCGTATTAAATCGAGGATGTTCTACAACTTTGTAAATCACATTTTCTCTCTGTCTCGTTCCGTTTTGGAGATAAAAATGCTAACTCTGCAGTTTTTCACCAGGTGGCGCAGTAGTCTGTTTCATTCAGTAGCGCATGGCTACTTTATTATACCTAGACACCACTTTTATAAATATAGTAGCAGCAGTTCCGAAGTTAAGAGGGTGTCAAGGGACTTTAGTGGACATACTATATATATATATATATATATATATATATATATATATATATATATATATATATATATTATATATATATATATATATATATATATATATATATATATACACTACTGGCCATTAAAATTGCTACACCAAGAAGGAATGCAAATAACAGAACGATATTTATTGGACACATACATTATAGTGGAAAGAACAAGTGATTAGATGAGTCAAACAGAGATTGCATGGCATATACGGGGATCTCAGTCCATGCAGCCTCATCACTATGCCACAGTTCATCGACAGTAGTGGATGGTGAGTGATGGCGTGCCAATCTCTCGGCAACCATTGACCACTCGTTCTCAATGGGTGACAGATCAGGAGAACGTGACTGACCAGGGTAACAGTCGAACCTGTTCTGTATCAAGAAAGTTCAGAACAGTACGGGCAACATGCGGTCGTGCATTATCCTGTTGAAACAAAGCATTAGGGAGGCCTCGAAGATATGGCAGAGCCACGGGCCTTAACACATCGGAAATGTAACGGTTGCTGTTCCAAGTGCCGGTAATGCGAACAAGAGGTGATCGAGACGTGTATCCAATGGCACCCCATACCATCACTCCAGCAGATGGGCCAGTATGGCGATGTCCAATGCAAGCCGGAAATGCGCGTTCTCCACGATGCCTCCAAACACGGATGCGGCCATCATGGTCCTGTATACAGAACCGAGATTCATCTGTAAAAATGACGTCATGCCATTCCCGCGTCCAGTTTCGTCGCTGATCACACCATTGAAGGCGCTCCTGTCTGTGACGCATCGTCAATGGTAGCCGAAGCCATGGTCGCCGTGCAGACAATCCATGCTGCTGCAAACGTCGTCGAACTGTTCGACCAGAAACTTGTTGCCTTGCAAATGACTCCATTTCTCGACTCAGGGTTCGTGACGTGGCTGTACGATCCCTTGTGACCATGCAGATAAGATGTCTGTCTTCTCTGCTGTTAGTGATGGAGAGTCACTGAAATCCTGCATGACGTTCCGTATGATTGTCCTGAACCCATCGATTCCATATTCTGCTAACAGTCATGGGGTCTCGACTGACGCGAGCAGCAATATTTTGGTACGATAAACCGCAATCCCGGTAGGCTATAATCCTTCCTCGATCGAAGTCAGACACGTGCTGATAGGCATTTCTTTCTTACACGAGGCATTACAACAAATTTCTTTGCCGAAAACAACGTTGAAACGGAAATTGAGTATGAGAAAACTGCTGTCAAATGTCTGGTTTTATACACATTGTAAATGTCGCTACTGTCGCCTGCTTTGTATGAATGCGCTGAAAATCTAATCATTTGCATATCACAGCAAGTTCTACCTGTCATGCAAATTTCACGTGTGTGGTGTGCCGCTTTCCTGGTGTAACAATTTTAATGGCCAGTATATATATACAGTTGTAAAATTACGAGGCAGCAATTAACATAGCATTGCTTAACCCGGAACAGATGAATTAAATTGTCAAGTCTCCTTCATTTTTATGATGAAGATGCTTGTGGAAAGAATTAGTCAAGGAACAAAAATATGTTTCTCTAAGTGAACCCATTGCTTCACAATTGGATTCAGTTCAGAAAAACATGGTTATCAAATTGTGAGATATGTCTTTTGTGTCAATGCGATTTTATAGAGACTATTTATGATAACAAATCGCGTAATCATACAAAATTCAAAACATTTCTCTGATAACATCATGAAAAATTTTAATATTTTTGAGTAAAACGCTATCAATCTATCATCAGTCTGTAATGGATTCTTGAACAGCATTTTGCTATACGCAACTCCATTGATCTTAGTGATTACTTACACATTGATATTGTAGATCTCGCTAATCAATTTTTTCATGAATGGTAATTTGCTAATAAACATTACTAAAAGCATGTAACATTAGTATATGCTTATATTTAGATGATAAATTGAGTCAACTCTTTTCTGAGATGACTATATGAGGTATTATCAGTCCAATTGTGATGAAAATGGCAAAATTATGAGTGCTTATTTTGATGCCATCTCATAAAGACAGGCTTAACAGAAGTTAGGATATATTGCTCACTCATGAATAAATATTTAACAATGATATTCCAGGATATCAGTGTTTTTGAGGGTAATTTGCTTCAACTCTATAGACCCGTGTGACAGACGTACCCGGACTGTTCTCTCAAGACTTGCTAGCGGTCATATTAAGTGCCTCACTTTCAACGAGGGCAGGAAAACTTTCGTCACCTGCACCAAGTGCCAAAATCATCAAGCTTCTCCTGAGCATCTTTTGGATTGCATGGGTCTCTCTAGGGAGGATCTCTTTAGCAATCCTCTTTTAGTCTTTGAATTCCTTACAGTCAACGAACTCGTGGATCTAGTCTGACTCCGTCAGACATGGAGGATAAGCAACAACAACAACTCTATAGTGCATTTTCTTTAAATTGACAAGTTAATTTGCCTGTTGATCAGCTGTGGTGCGTCGGTGTTTTTCATTATAAATATCAATTTTCCTAAAAAATTAGATTATGCTAAATGATTTTTCCTCGTAACACCCATTTCTCTGGTTTGAAATGCTGTCCATAAGTTAGAAATAACACTACATACCCCACTCAAGTCATTAACAGTACTGAATTAAGCACCTTACTTCCAATTTTTGGATTATTCTTGCAATTGTGCAATAATTTAAAAAGTATTTGGATGGCGAGTCTACAGTGTCAATATTCGTCTTTTCCCTTAATCTTTACTTTTACATTTATCAAAAACACGCTTCACGTATTATTTGCTTTGACATAGCCCAATGAAAAGCTTTTTAATACTTATCACGCAAGTGTCCTTCAGGAGATGTTTGGCAGGTAGTTGTATCGTAAGGTAGGAGACCCTGTAAACTCTAAAGCATCCATCCCGACATGTGGAAGATAGAAATGCAACATTTATTCCTTTTGTTTAACAGTGGCTTGAATCGAACTGGAAGCTGCCGCTCCACGTATTGATACCTAGAAATACTTTATTAGACACGTAAAATAACATACGAACGAATTAAAATAATTTAAAATAATATTAATTATAGAATAAAGAACACCCATCTTACTTGCGAATTTCCTCTTACAATTCAAGAACTCTAGATTTAAATGTGATCATTCACAATGCTAAATAATATCAAGATATACAAAAAAATGTGATGACTTTTTATAATTCAGATATTTTTCGATTTTTTTCTTGTTCTTATAAGCAGTTATGATACTAATAGTAATTATATTCATAGATAAAAAATGTCGTTAGCTTTAGAAAAATTTTGTTTATTATATATTATTTTACAACCTACATGAAACATAATAAATAGGTATAAATATAAAAAAGTCTTTCTAACATACAGATTATATATTTTAATATTAACAAAATCATAATTTACTATTTTATGATTGCATGCAAAAAAATGTTATCGATATTCCAATGATTGTTTTGAATATTTTTTATAAAAGAAAGTATTTTATAATTTTTAAGTTAAGAACCAGAAAATATGTATATTGTTACATTTATTTCATTTTTAACTTTTTTCAAACATATTTTTTTATATTTCTGTTCTGAATTTTAATCCATCAATTATTTCTTTAAATTTAATCTCTTCAAAATGTGACAACAAAGTGAGAACAAAAATCATGTAATGATTTGTTAAACTCATGTAACTAAAACCATGTAATGTTGAACATTCGAGAATCCAAATCCATTCATTTAATAAACCACCAAATTTGGCAATAAAATTTAAATAATAAAATTTTTACTTGTAAGCTTAATAAGAAGTGATAGAATAATAAATTCACAAGTACCCCTTTCCCCACACACATTGATTTTATACAGCAAAAATAAATTGAATCTTGTAAAAGTCCTCTTATAAACATGTTTAGATAAAGGATAAGAGATCTTGAGAGATAGAATAAAGGAGGCAATTTTTAACTTCGACTTCCCAAATATTTTAAGAATTGTTGCTAATACATAATAGAAAAATGCCCATGATTTAGGAATCTAGTTTCAAAAACACTGGCAAATGAAGAAACTGTCCAAGGACTCGAAAAATAGACTTCAAACTCTAGAGCGACTCTTTTATTTAATTTGGAAATAAGAAACGCATTTAGAAGTAAAATCCTAACATAAGCGCTTTAAGACAACAGCTTTTGGGGCTCCTTGTACGCTTAAATTGGACTGTTACTGCTAAGACATTGCAATCAACGTAATTGAAGTTTCCCTCAGCAGCGAAAAGAAAATACAG
The DNA here is from genome assembly GCA_037975125.1 of Latrodectus hesperus. NCBI lineage: Eukaryota > Metazoa > Arthropoda > Arachnida > Araneae > Theridiidae > Latrodectus > Latrodectus hesperus. The sequence goes on from CM075855.1 coordinate 53,304,690, forward strand.
CCTCTCAGTAGAGACAGTGATTCATATGTTTGTCTAAATCAAGCGAAGGTAAAAGTAATCAGATCTCGTCTCGTCGCACCGCTCTAATTTTCGAGTCACGTCTCTTCCGTGTCCAAACGCCTGTGATTAATGGAGAGACTTGTGTTCAGCGCGTATCCCTGCAGCACATATGGAATGATTAGTCCTCCACGTTAGGTACGCCACTTCCTGTGTGACGTAAAATGAGTGCCACCAATAAATGGCCGACGTATCATCCATCATATTCTGGGTATGTCACGTTGGTAGAACCAGAGTGCGTACAAGCCGTTGCCATTTTCTCACGCGCAATTTTACTTTTGTTGATCCCGTTTTGGATTTTTCTTAATTAGAGCTTCTCATATGTCACGAAGATTTATATACATCTAGTATGGCATTGAAATAGGTCTGTTTTGGAGAATAAAATAAAAAAAATAATTTAAATGATTCTATTTTAAAATCTCGGGCTTTAGTTTCACATGACGATTATGCTTATCGTCTCGTCACGAGAAATTAAACAATTGCAGCTTCGTTGGTGCTGTGCTTTTACTAAAAATTTTTACACATCAAGATTATAAAACATTACATTATACATTAATACATTATCGTATATGTTAAAAGATATAATAGAGTATATGAATAAAATGTATGCTAAGATTCTCTATAATATGATATTCTTTCTATTTTATCAAGTCGTGAGCATCTTCGATTAAATATTACTTCCATTAATTTTGCATAAAATATAAATTAGATAAAATTTTAAAAGAAATTTTATAAAATTTATATTATGATTTTGTAATAAAATGTCGCTTAGACGAAACACATTAAAAGAATCAATGCCCTCGCTATATTAGGAGACCATTAAACTAATACTCATTACCAATCTGAAAAATCGAAGTGTTTAGATTGTATTATAAAATGTACAATTAACTATAGTTTTGGAAAAGTAATTTTTATTTATCAAATAATAAAAGTATTACTTCTTTATGAGATAGCAATTTAAAATCAAGGGTATACCCTCTGTTGACGATTTTTTTGACTTTAAGGATAATTTAGAAATTATGTTTATTCCTGGACAAAAAATGTTTGCATTTTGCATGTAAATTTTATGTATATATATATATATATATATATATATATATATATATATATATATATATATATATATATATATATATATATATATATATATATATATATATATATATATATATATATATATATATATTTAAGCAAACCGATGGCTGAGTGGTTAGCGCTCCTGACCCCTAAGCTGTGCGTTACGGGTTCGAATCGAACCCCGGTTCTGGCATGGATGTTACTTTCTTTCTTTATTCTCTCTGTGTTTCTCTGTCCTTTCTTCTGTGATGATGTATGAATTTGGCCCACCCTGTAAACGGGTTTGTGGTGGTATGGCGCGGGCAATGCTACTCGCCTCTGTGACTTGGTTCACAGGTGCCCTCTGGGTAACGACAAATGAGTAGCAGTTTCGGGCTTTGTTGGGACATGGACATAACTATGACATAGACATTCCAACGGTGGTCACATGTCGTCACCCATGTGACCACCGTTGGAAAAAATATTACATTTAATTATTTATGACATTGGAGCATAAACTAGAAATATTTTTGATTAGTTTTATTAGAAAATAGTGCAAGGAGTATAAGTTTAAATAAAATAACGCATTATTGTAGATACACAAACATAATTAAATCAACGCTATCAGTATTTGTAATGGAATCAAAAAGTTAGTCTTACGGATTTTTTTTACTATTTACCTTAGAAAAACTTAGAATTAATGGATAACAAGTTGTTCAGCGTCTAAAACAGACAGATTGCGTAGTTATAATAATCGTGTGATGAGAAAAATCTAAGAATTAAAAAATATCAAGGTTAGAATACTCTTCAATTTAGAGATATAGGTGTATGTCTTTAAGAAATAATTTCAACCACTTTTCAGTAAAGGTTTCAATATTTGCTGTTAATTATGCATCATTATCCTATGTCACTGCATTTGTTTTACGAATACATGCAGAAAAGAGAGAAATATCATTTTTTAAAATTTAAAATACAAAGGATATTATTTAATGATTGTAACTATTTTTTTAATATTAGGTGCAAACTGATACAAACAGTTATAGAACTATCAGTTTTATAACGCTTTATTTGAATTTTTTCATAAGTAGACGGTAGAATACATTTATATAATTATTTAATTACATATAATAACAGAAAAATATGTATAAATAAATAAAATCATAAATATTCATAAATAAATAAATTCATGAATAATGAGAAAAATATTTTATTTAAAATCCGTAATTAGAACTTTGTAAAAAATCTGTTAGTAATAGAGAATGTAAAAGTATTTCGGACATATATAGATATGTGCATAAATAATATAAACTTTTCTCATAATTAAGAGATTCAACGTCGGAATGCCTTAAAAAGTAACATTTTTATATATCATTCACATACAGCAGTTTTCATTTCCACACTACAAAATATTTATTTAATGATATCGCTGATTTTCCATTTTCTTTTTAACATTGATTTAAAAAATTTTCAATCTCCTTAATGTAAAGAGTAAAATATAACAGTTCCACCACATTTTGAAATCTTTTTTTAGAATATAATCAGTATAATAATCTGAGGAAAAGCAGTTAGACGAGGGGATGAATGCAAGCAAATTTATAATATTTTTTAAGAGGGAAAAAAAGAGTAAAAAAATTGTTATAAAATGCGGCGCGACCCCCGGGAAAGAGGATTTTTTCTTGGAAATTCCAAAAGTTTTCCTGCCGGCTGCATCAAGCATGTGTAACATAATTTACCGCCATGCTCTTCTTCTTAGAAAAACACGGAAGGCATTACCATCAAGGAAAGCTTCTGTGGAGAGCTAACAGGCTGGAAAGTTATGAACCACAGGTTTTGAATAAGGACTCTTTATTAAAACCCCTCTCGCTAACAAACTGCTTCAGCGTCTGCCAGAAACATGTGAGATCTTCTTAAACTGGGATAAAAAGTGTTTGTGCGCCAGGCAAAAGCTCCCATTAAAGCTTCTAATCGACACTTCTAACATATCATGTGACTTGGATGATTATTACAAGCTCACATATTGAAAGTGCAACATTCATATCATATAGTAAGTATATTCAACATGTGGTGTTATTTAAATTTACTTCTTAGAAAACAGCTGAAATGAGAAGATTAATAGATTGCAACCAGTGAAAATTTCAGCATTCAGAAAATAAAACAATCTGACTTTCTTTGTCAAATATGAAGTTAGCTTTTTTTTTATTGTTGTTATAATTTGTATTTTCCCTTTAAGTCCGAAATTTTGGCATGTTTTTATTTGTTATTAGGTTGGGGAATAAGTTCGTAGCGTTTATATCAAAGACTTTTATTTAAACAAAAAACGATAATTATATCAATGAATTAATCAATTATATATTCGCCGTTGCTGTTTACAACCTCTTCCTACTTCTCGACCAATTTGTTGATGCCATTTCGCTAAAAATCGCCTGGTCTGGTGTCAAAGAGGTTGTTGAGCCAGTTTTTAAGGACCTTTTGGTGCACTGGGAAATGCTCGAAAAGAATGCCACAGTCAACAAGGAGCTCTGCATTGCCCAGCTACACCGCGTGAATGAGGCTGTTCGACTGAAAAGACCTGATTGTCATGGTCATACCATACGCCTTCACGACAAAGCCAGGCCCCATGTTGCACAAGTCGTCAAAGCCGCACTCCAAGATCTCGAAGGGGAGGTCCTTTAGCATCCGCCGTATTATACAGACCTTGCACCGACCGATTAACATCTTTTCCACTCCTTGTCAAACCATATGAAGGGCGTTACCTTCGATAAAAAAGAGGTCCTTAAAAACTGGTTGAACAACTTCTTTGACACCAGACCAGGTGATTTTTGGCGGAACGGCATCAACGAATTAGTCGAGAGGTGCGAAGAGGTTGTAAGCAGCAACGGCGAATATATAATTGATTAACTTATTGATATAATTATTATTTTTCGTTTAAATAAAAGTCTTTGATAAAAACGCTACGAACTTATTCCCCAACATAATAGTATTCTTTGTTATGTTTGGTTGGTGTCGTGTCCATTTGAAGGCAAGTCAAATTAGTCCAAGTGCCAAAATCACAGCTTTGGCAATGTATACAATTTTATCATTATAGAGATTTCCATGAAAGGAAAATTCTTCAATAGCCTGTGAACTTCGTATGATGGCTGGGCAGTTAAAAATATGTTCATGGGGTGAGCTCCTCCTCAGGCCAGTGCCTACGTAATTTGTAAGATCTGGTGCCATCTGTGTCTATAGTTATTACACAGAAGTGTTGTATTCTTTGCTATAAAAAACAATATAGAATTGTGTCTACTGTGCTCATTGATGCTCAGAAAAGAAGAAATCAAATAACTTAGTCAGGAAAAAATTTCTTTCCATTCCCTCTTGCTCTTCAAAACTTCGAATTCTTTCACCATCTCATTTTCTCTTTAGCCATCACTCCCTCTCCTTTTCCAGAAAGTCCTTGTGAACAAAAAAATAAGCTCGATTATGGATCTTATTAACACGCGTCCAAAGAGATTAACATATTAGATGTTCAAAAATGTTGAAGTGGTTATGATTCAATCCTATAAACTGAAAAAAAATAAATAAAACTGCTTACATCAAAAGCATGTTGCAAATCTTAACAGATCAATTAACGTGAGAGGAAAATATATACAACCGCCTTAGTATCAATATTAGAAATAACCAAAAAATAAGCTTATTAGACTTTAACATGATGTATGACATCAAAGAGAAGGTTATAGAGAAACATTTGATTGGTTCAAAACTGCAATTTTATGAATGATATTTAAGGTTATTCTGAGATTTTTTTATATATTCTTTTTTTTGCAATCAGTAATAATTTTTCATAATTTATTTTTGTGAAAGATCTTTATCCAAATAAATATTTTATAAGCAAACAAATTTCATAATTAGTTATATTGTGTTATAATTTAACGCAAATTATTCCTGCAATGAAATTCTTTTGATTCTAAATTGACATGAAGGATTAGAATTTTGATCATTAAAGAATTATTTTAGAGATTACAAACAGAAAATAAAGAAAATTTTAAGAACAATAAAGAATTACATGAGAATTCATTGGTTATATTATTTATATTTTTAATTCATGTGAATGAAGCACATACAATATTAATTATACATGCTTAATTCCCTTTAACTATTTTTCTTCAAATAGCTTTACATATTTTCTTTAAATGTCAAATTTTAATTATCATTAATATGTCAATTAAAGTTGTCAAAAAATAATAATTCTCTGGTACAGTAAAAGCAATATGTCTCATTCATCTCATTCGTTAAATATGATAGAAGAGTTGCATCACCAGTGATTATTTATGATATTTTTGCATATTTTAAGGAAACAAAAAGGACAAAATATGAAACTCATTTTACATGATTTGGATGTTAAATGGTATTAAATAAATTCTATTAGAAAATATTTGAAGAAAATGGTTACAAAAGAAGCTGCTTTGTAAACAAAAATTCAAGCACAAACAAAATTTACTAAGCAATGATTTTATAATTATAGGTTTTAAAAGAAGAAAAATTCAAAAGTCAAAAAATTTGATTGATTTCAGAATTTTGTCGAATTATGTAAAATAAGCTTCTCGGATGAAGAAATTTATTATTAGTTATCTATTAATTATTGATTATTTAGATAATTGATGATGAATATTCTAATTTACAGTAGTCTTTAAAACACAATAATGATGGCAATTTTCAAAGTGTTTTGGAAATTGTAATTTAGAAATTTTTTTAGTCTTTCCGATAATTTTTTTTATCTAAATTTCAAAGTATGTATGAAAAGGATTGTTTATCATAAAAAGGGATCCACATCACTCATGTCGTACAAAATTGAGTCAATATAACTTTAATGATTTCTTATGAAAATATGATTTGAGCATATATCCAAATTTACCAGTAATTAACTTGAAAATTATTCGGAATACAGTTTGATATTTTCAAATTTGAGTATGTTAAAGATAGCAGCTCTGTTGAATTAAAAAAAAAAAAGTAATAAAGAATATGGAAGGAGGTATTAAAATAAAACGTGTCCACTGTTATGAAACAAACTGATGACTCCAATTTTGAAACATACACATTTAATTAAAAAAAGAACAAAATTTACAAGGAGTCATGTATTGGTTCGCGACAATCTTCTGCGCCTGCTTCATCTGTACAACGAGAGTCTCAGAATTAACAATAAATAAATAAATAAATAAATAATCAAAAAAAAAACATAGCAAGTCTTAATATATCGGAATGTGACACGATGGTGAGACATTACACCACGTACTGTCAATGATATAGTTTTAGCTGCAATTTCAAGGTCAGAAATTTGTTGATTTCCCTTTAGGATTAACTTGCCTCTGAACAAAAAGTTATTTCAAGCTATTTTATTTAAATTAAATTGCTCTTAAAATGCTTTAAATATTTTTATATTAAAATAAATACAATTTTCGACAGCCTTATTTCTTTGTTTTCTAGACTAACTTATATTTCCGTATGGATAATGAAGGATTTCTTATAATGTGTATTGATAAAAAGTTCTTTTAATCCCCTTATCAATTTATATTTTCTTTTGATATAAAATGTATGCCTGCACAAATTGGGAAGAATAAAATTGATAAATTTTCATTAAATCATCTTATCATCAAGCTTTATAAAATTTTCCACTGCCTCAAATCGGTTGATTTAACTGTATAGTGATTTATAGATTATTTTTTAATATTTTTTTAATAATATTTTTAAATATTAATATTTTTTTACCCCATTCGTTTCTTCCTTAAAAATAGTTTAAAAAAATCTACTTATAAAATCATAATCCGCGAAAAAAATAATTTTATTAAAAAAAATACTCCAAAGAAAATTCCTCAAATTTTTTTCTATTCATTCAATTTTAAATTTTCACGTTACTTTCAAGAGAATTTCAAAATTTACGTTTAAATTTAGTTTTTTTGATACACTTACGCTTCAATCAACGAATTCTTCTTTTCATCTCTTTTGCAAGATTTGCACAATATCCAATAAATATTCAGAAAATTGCATTGCTGAAACAGATTTGTAATTGATTGAAATCTGATTTTAGTTAGAACAAATAGTCGATCATACTTAAGCTAATTTCTAAATTCTCTCTTTGTTGAATGGTTAAGAAAAGTGTACTTAATAGACCTTGCCATGTGCTAATCAGAATTTATGAAATCGGATTTAATGTAACTTCAATACACAAAATATAATTTTTGTGCTTGTGTATTGTTTCACTTGCAATGTTTACTACATTAAATAATGAAAAAGCCCAATGCTTACATAGTTTCAAAGAAAATCTTACCTGTAATGTTTGTTGTTTTATAAAAAGAGAAAATCAGGAAATTAAATAAAGCTTTTAGTATTTACATTTACATTAATCAGTTATGAATTCCATAAGCTATCTGATGACTTTACTTATCAATAAATTCTCTAACAAAGGGTACCAGCTATTTCCAGATGCAGTTTAAATAATTTTAAGTTATAGAATACAATATTTATGTATCGATTACATCACATCCCCCTTTTAGCTTTTAAATATATAATAATCATTTTGATACGGAGTAAAATTGACAATAAATATAGATTTGGTCTGATAAGGAATATAATCTTGAGAATTCAATGCATTTGATGAATTCTTAACAAGAGAGTAATTTTTTGAATTACAAACTGAATTCTCACCATTACTTTATGGAAAATCAAAGTCAAAGTAATTTGTTTCAGAATCTCTCTCTCTCTTTTAACTTTTGATAATTTTAAATATTTTCTAATTCTCGTGAGGACGCGATTGTTTGAGGCTTTCACATTATAAGAGACCTTGGATTTTTATTAACAGAAATTACAATTCCTGGTTCCCAATTTTTATTCTTAAAATTCCATATGCATACAATTATCACCTATTTTTAAAGGCTTCAATATTTTAGTGTTTCTCTCAAAATAAGACTTTCGTTTCTCTTGACGTTGTATCAATTACATCACATTTCCTTAGCCAGAAATATTTGATCTAGAAGTCATATGGATTAATAAGCAAAAAAGACTAAAAAAGAGACAAAAATAACCATAATAAACATCGGTCTCTCTATATTTTAAAAGATTTGTCAAAAGTATGATAAAGCTTTGTAAAATATTTTACTGCCCATAGAAATTTGCTATACTGCATTTTCAAAATATATTATTTAAAAAAAGAAATTCAAGTTTACTGTTTAAAATTTCTTTAACTACATTACGAAGATTGAAAATTTCTGTAGTATATAAAATGTTGTGAATACATTTTGACATATTTCTTTCTTTAGTGAATAATGTCTTTGCTGGTTGATTATGTCGAATAACTCAATAATAAAACATCTATAATTTATAGGGTGATCTTGAGTGCCAAAAGATAAGGAGTTAATACTATAATTTCATAACTCTGCATTCAAACCAATAACACGCAGCTTTATAAGATAAAAAAAGGTTAACTATAATCATACAATTAATCATTACTATTGTTAAGAATAGAGTATCCTGTATTTAATGTTTGTGAAGAAAGTCTTCTGAAAGTTAATAACTGAAAAACTTCAATGTTCTTTATTGAATAGTAATAATTTATCAACAAACTAATAAATTTTCCTTTTATTAAATTAGAAAAAATTTGGAAATACTAGATTTTTTTATATCGTAGTATTTTGCCATTACTCATTTGCATAAATTCATTTAATTAAATTTTGTTCATAGAATTGTGACTCCTATCTTAGTAAACAGTGTGTCTTCCCATTGTCTCATTGACATTAGAAAAACGCTTCTACTTAAGCAATATTCTTATATCAGGTATAGAACATTTGGAAAAGAAAATATGCTCTCAAATGACATCATCATGTACATGTACCGATTCACAGGTTAACTTTTTAATGAATTGACTAGAAAAACAAGTCTTAGTTATCATATCTTAGAGAATTACTTAATAAAGAAAGTTAAATATTAAATGTAATTAACTATAGATTGAAAAAAAAACACCTGAAATCCGTTATTCCACAAAGAGAAAAAAAAGTTCAACGTCAGTAAGAATAGAAAAAATTAGACTGTCTATCTTATTCTATCAATTGGTATGAAAGTGAGATGAATGAGCTAAAATAAAATATATTCTACCTTATATTTTCATTTGCATCAGGGATCTTTCCGAAATATGTTATTCATTGTTTATAATTTATTTTTAATATTCATTTGCATCACAGATAACCACTTGGTAAAATAGAACTTTTGTAAGACATTGTAAATATAAAAAAACAAAAGTTAACTTTTATGAGTGATAAAATGTATTTCATGTTGCAACCTTTTAATAAATGTTGCATATTGATTACATAATAAATATATATCAAAATATATGGGGAAAAGCAAAATTATAGAAACAATATTTTCAACTATAAGAGGCAATGTTACTCGCGTGCGTGATATCCTTAATTCACACATGTCTTCTCGGTGGATGTTGCTAAATGAATAACAATTATGGCTAAAGCAGCTCAGAGTAAAAAGGATTGCACTGGGGAACCACAGAATTTTATTGGTTCTCTTTAAAGATCGCACCTTTTGTGTTAATTTTCTTGTTATTTTTTTAAAAAAATTCATACTTTTGTTCTCATGTTATTTTGTTCTAGTTATTACTTTAAATATTTGTTCGTTTTAGTATGTTTGTTCTTCTGTGATACTTGAACTGTTTCGTATTTTGGATTGATTTCTCCAATAAAGCCATAGGTAACAACATATTTTCAACTCTATAAAAAATTGAATTTGAAAGAAATTGGTAAAATTTGCATATTATTTCAATCAGCTCCACGATTCATTGATGTTTGGTCAATTTAATCTAATATTCGTTTTTTGTATATGATTATAATTCGACTGAAAAATATTGTTCAAAGTGAATTCAAACTGTTACAAATATCCACGCTCAAAACACTGTTTAAAACCATGAACTGTTGAGTTAAACACCAGAAGCTGATTTACAGCTTGGTGTAAGTTTCAATGAACTATATGGTCATCACAATATAGTCACATTAATTTTTGCTAAACGTTAAGAGATTCTCTACTCCAATCGATATAGACAGGTTTCATATATTTAAAAAACATCATCTTACTGTTATCACAGAAAACTGCATTAATTATGAATTTTCATTTGGGAAAAAATTAGATCAAATAAAGGACAAAATTCAATTTTCAACAAATAGGGTAATTAAAATGAACATTTTAACTGCAACTGTATCCCAACATAGCAGTGATGTAACTTAAGCTTATATGAATAATAAAAAGAGATGATATTGGAGCCTTATTATTATATGTTATTAATGATAATTGATGAGACACTTAGAAAAGTAAAATATTTGGATAGACTGTGCCAAAGTAGGGCTCAGATTTAAATTATTTTAAAATTATAAAGCAACGATTATGAGTAAATAATTATACCCTCAAAATTTGAGAAAAAAATTATTGAAAACTTTCAGAGATGCTTATTGAGAAATAATCAATGTTACTTTACTGAATGTTAAACCATCTATTCCTTACCATTTAAAGATTATGACACTTTTTTTTTTTTTTTTTTTTTTTTTTTTTTTAGTAGAAAAAAAAAAAAGGATATTTTGGGCGATTTTGTATTAGGTTTTGGATTTTATCTACGCATAATGATAAGAAAATAATGTACATTTTCATTTAACATCATTTTGTAGACTAAACAACAGCTTAAGGCTGATGTAACTTTTATTTCAGCATCCTAATACTACTTTTTAATAGAGTTTTGCATTGATAAGCACATAAATTCATAGAAATATTTTAATCACTCATTCAAACAGTACTACACGCAGAAAGCATAACGTAATATCCATCTGCCGTTTTTCAATGATGGCTGGGAATGAACACTGGGCATTCCAGCCATCGTTGAAAAACTTCAGATGTTTTATGTTAAATTTCAATACAGTCCAACCATTAAGCCAAACTAAATCCTGTCTTAGAAGATATTAACATTTCTGTCTTTGAAGATTTTAACATTTCATAACTAGCATTTAAGTATCATATTTATAAAATATATTGTCTTATTTGTTTCGCCATTAGCAACCTTTAACAAGGTCAAAACGTGCAAGATCAACAAGTGCTACGTCATCCCCAACCTAACTTGAAAGAGATCATGCTTCCAACGATATAACATGATGAAATCTTGGGTTTGAATGAATGAATATTGTCATGGAGTGAATAGATTCCTGTGTACAGGGTGCAATGGTTTTTGTTTGAAACTGTCTAGAAAATTTTACATCAGATGTCGTAATATCTGAAAATTAAATGTGCACTCTAAAATTGTAAAACTTGTAAAGAAAACTCTTTTTTGTTTACTGAAAAATAAAACAACATTGACAATTTCTCGAATCACCTATTCTGAAAGGATTAACAAATGAAGTAGCAAATTTCCATGAAGCTGGAATGTAAACATCAATTTTTCAATATGAATATATAGATGAAATATGTTCAAATGTAACTTTAAGTCTTGATATTAATTGAAAATAGATTTGAAAATGATGAATTAAAATTTTCAAAATTTTTTAAAACTGTTTTTAATCGAATGTGAACAAATGGAACTAAAGGCAAATAAATATATTGATTGCAGTAAACAATAGGATAACATTATGGGATATAATTATGTTGCAACTATACTTTATTAAATAAAATTTAATAAATCCTTTAAAAATTAAAAATGCTTAATTAATGGTAAAATTATCCATAATTCGACTATAAAGGGTGGCCTTAGGTTGTGAGTATTTTCTCCGATGGTCTCAGGTGTAAAACTGTAGAAAGTGTAATTAATAAAATTTCTTAACTGTAACATCTATTATAATACAGGGTGTTTAATTTTGAATGGGACAAAAAAGAATAGTGCAGTGTGACTGCCGTCATGGATTTATTCAGGTGAAACAAATTTATTCTGCAACTACAATTATATAAATTTTATTTGGCATCAGAGAAAAACATCGAATGACGAATTCGCCACTAGAGGCGCTGTTAAAAAAATTACTTCCGTGCAGGAGAACACGTACCGTGTTTTCGAGAATGCCAAAACCTTTTCCTTCACTGTCGTGCAAAGAAATTTTCGCACGGTATTTCGTAGAGAACCACAGCATCATCACTGCATCGACAGATGGGTGAAACAGTTCCAGGATACGGGCTACTTATGCAAGAACAAAAGCTCAGGATAAAAAGCAACAGAAATCAGAAGTGTCTGAAAGAATTCGCGAATCATTTTCATGGAGTCCCTCAAAGTCATCGCGACGTGGAGGTGCAGAACTGAATGTCTCTCCCACAATGGTGTGGTGTGTTTTCAAGGAAGCATCTCCAATTCAAGCCGTACAGATACCAGATGGTCCAAGCCTTAAAACCTACTGACAAACCGTTGCGTAATGACTTCTGTGTGAAATTTCAAGAAAAGCTTGACGTGAATGGATTCGAGAACAGACTGGTGTTTACCGATGAAGCTACGTTTCATTTATGTGGCAAAGTTAATCGCCATAATTTGGGATTTTGGGGCACGGAAAATGCCCATGTAACATTAGAATATCTCGTGATTCTCCCTAGTGAACATTTTCTGCGCTTTAAAAAACAGTTGGGCTTTTGGTGAATTTTCTTTGCGGGACAATCGATTAACGGGGACATTTACCAAGACATGCTCTCTGAGTCATTGCTCTCGCAGTTGGAGGAAGCTGTTCCTGCTTTCATTCTGCAACAAAATGGTGCTCCCCCACATTGGAATAACAACGTACGTGAGTTCCTAACTGAACGCCTACGCCACCGCTGGATTGGCCATGCCGGACCATAGGATTTGACATTGCTTCATTGGCCGGCGAGATCCCCAGATCTAACGCCCTATGATTTTTTGCTCTGGGGTTTCGTTAAAGACAAGTGTTTGTGCCCTCACTTCCTCAGGATTTAGAGGAACTGCAGTGTAGAACCCCATCACAGGGGATCTGCTATCAAGAGTGTGCCAGGAGCTTGACCACCGTGCAGACAATAGTCGTGTCACCGGAGGGGCACATATTGAACTCCACTTGAAATTTGAATAACTGTAGTTTCGAGGTAAATTTGAATTTTCTAAATAAATGAATTACAACGTTCACAACCATGTTTTCTTTTTGTTCCATTCAATATGCAACATCCTGTATTGTAATGTAACAATTATTACAGTAAATGATTGTTATATTTAATGCAAATATTAATACTTTATTCGAGAAATTTATGATATTATGAGACACCTGCATTTAAAAACTACATACTGAATCGTAGAAATGGGAAAAATATAGAAAATTCCAAAATAGGGTTTCGCAATTGTATCAACTTTCGCCAAGTCTTTTCTATTTGCGATACACACAAACTATCTTTTGAGATTAAACCATTTGTTTGTAGGCATTTTATCTTCCCATTTTTTTTTTAATTTTTTATTTACAACATAAGAGAAATTCTCAGCTAATTCAATATTCTTATTTTACATGCAATATTCTCATTAATTAAAAAATTACTTTTTCGAGTTTCCTGAACTTCAAACATTGCAATAAAAGAACGTTTGGGTGATTTATTCTCAACAGTAAACCAAATTTTGTTGATTTAATAAGTGTAAAGAAGAAGAAGAAATCGGTGCCATTAAGCTCCTTGTCAAACCATTGCCCTTAAATAATTACACGAGAAAGACAAGAGTGAGAAATCTGACCGACACATTTTCGAAACTGACTATATATTAAACAATTGGAATAAAGTTTAATATTTATCTTACTTTTTGCATAAACAATATAAAAATTCGGCACTTTTTTCCTTAAATGCTTGTATGAATCAATTACTGGTAAATTTCATGGTAAAATTGAGTGGCATTTCAATTCTCAATGTACATCATAAACTGACAAACAAGTATGACATAAACAACAATTTAGAGGTATCTAAATTAAACTAAAAATTATTACAAGATAAAATAACACATATTTTATGCTCCTTTAAAAAAGAGATTGCTAAATTTTACTGTTTAATTTTTTTCTTAAATGTAAAAAACAAAAAAAAAATCTATAACCGTTTCAAGTTAAATTAAAACTGACAATAAAAACTGAGCAGTTTCTAACAATTTCAAATATGAAAATCATGGGACAAAAATAAGACATGTTTCAAAATATTTCGAGAAAGGCAAAATATTTATTAGTAATAACGTAATTCTTATAACTGAGTGGCATTTTAATGGGCTTTTTTTTAATTTCTTCCCAATCGAACATGTAATGCTAAATACCTAAACTTCTGACCATGTACAAGTTAAGTAATTCTTTAGAATCTGCTACAGTTTGATAAAAAAATCTTTTCACATCCACCATATTCTCTAAATCTGGTATTATTTAATTATTTCTCGTGTCATTAACTCAAAAATTTTTAAGTTGATAGTTTAGTTCCACTGATGTAAAAACAAATCAAAATTTAAATTGTATTTGCTAATTTAAACTAACCATAAAGTGGGCCTTTTTATCCTGTCTCTTTTATTTTGCTTTTTCTTCAGTTCTATTGTCAACATTAATGGCTTGAATCAATGGGAAACGGCTTCTCAAAACAAAGCTTTATGGTTGTTATGTAAGAAATCGTTTTATTAACAACATGAACTTAGACACTATTCTCAAATATTTGATGGCGAACTTCGCCTTGTTAGTTGCCACTCGAAGAATGCGATTTGAAAGCAGGTAGGAAATTCGTCTCTACAAGTTAGATTTACAATGTCATCTCAATTCGATGTGACGTAGATTAAACGTTATCTGACGTCATGGATATTTTAAAACAATGTGAATTGTAATAAAGTGGCGTAATCATGTTTTCAACTGGAACGAAAGAAAAAACTACTTTATAGTATAAAAAAAGAGAAAAACAACTCTAATCATTTTTTTTACATGCCAAAACTTTTAACAGAATTGAATTCTGTGTGATGACAAAAAATACTAAAAGTAAGATCGTTTCAATCAAAATATTTCAATAAATTATTGCAATAGAATGTAAAGGGAAGTCATTAGAAATGATAAATAATATAAAACAATAGGTATATAATTCAAAAATTTTATGCTTATATATATAATTTTTATGATGAAATGAAAAAAGAAACCCCATTCCTAACAACTATTTTGAATAAATGCATTGTTAGATTATTGCATGTGTTAAGTTTAAAAAAGTTATTAATCTAGCATACTACATTTTTTATTTCTTTTACTACCAAACTGAACATTAATTTGAGATGGTAACCATAGATTCCTTTCAGAATTTTGCATTACTGTCCCCCATAAAATTTTCTTAGAATTTCTCACTCCAGAAGACTATAAATGTCTATTTTATGTTTTAGGATGATATAACTATTGTATTACGTTGTCTTTGACATCAAATGATGTATCTTATTATATAGAGATTTTGATCAAGGTAATAAAAAACTAATTGAAAAAATAATTAAAAATTCTATTAATATTATTAAAAAAATCCTTTTTTATAAAGGATTGATAGTATAAATATAAAGGAAAAATCTGGATCTAAGTGAACATTAAGATAAGGGGTTCTCTTGCTTACAGTGTGAAACTGGAAATAAATTCTTCTACTTCCTACCCCATTAACTCAAGAGTTATAAAAGGGCTTCCTTATGGCCCAAAATCTCGTACGAAGTATTTTTAAGGGAAACTCGTCTTCTGGCAAAAAAGGGGTGGGGGTGTTGTGTCATCATTAGAGAAAGAGCTTGACGTAAAAGATGTTGGGGGGAGGATGCTGATGATTTTCCCTACACTCCCTATATATTGGGAGGAAGAAAGAACCAGCGCAGGTGCTTCTTCCGCTCTGGAGGAAGAGAGGGATCTTTAGGGGTTGTTTTTGAAGGGGTGGATGCGCACGTGTTTCGACAAGAATGACGGCTCACTAATCTCTCTTATGCAACGTACTTTAAAAATTGCGCCATTCTGTTATACTGAAATATTTTGAAGTGTCTGTACTTACATAAGACAAAGGGATTTGATTTCATCTGCTCTTGACACGTAAAGCAGAAATAATTTTTAAGAAATTTTTGTTTCCAACTTAAAATTTCATTGGCTATATCAACTTGAAATATAAATGCGAAATAATCTCGAAATTGTTTTATCACTACATATGACTGGTAAATTAGTATTTTTAAAATCTTATTATTTTTATTTTAAAATCTAGTTATCAAGAGATTTCAGTTTCACATTGAATTTATTTTGAATTTCTAATTAAAAATGTAAAATAAATTTAAATGTCTTTACTTTTTTTCAGATTGCTATTTCTTTAGCTGAATTTAATGAAGTTCTTATGTATAATTTGTATTTAAATAGATTTTTTAATTTAAAAAATGAAATTTATTCTTTTTATATATTAATTCATTAGATTCTAATTTCTCGTAGAAAATCATGAGTTTTAATGGCTAATGGAGTCACGTCAAAATCCTAATTTGTGTTAAAACTTTAAAAAAAAAAAAAAAAAAAAAAACAAGTCTACAATTTTCACTTAATGATATGGTTGGTCGTTTCCAAGAAAGCAATTTCTTGTTTAAGCTCAAGTTTACAAGTTTTTAAAAATTGACATGCAGATTTTATCCTTCTATTATGCATTGTACTTCGTTTTATGTAAAAAATATGAAAAATATTTAGATAATAAACAATGTTAAATTAATAATTTTGATTAATTAATAATTTTTATATTTAAAAATGTACTGCAAATTATTCAAATATTATGTAATGAATTTGTAAATATATAATTAGTTTAGTAAAATAATTACGGAATTTAATTAATCAAGCCTATACAACATTTAATCAATCAATATTTATCACATTTAATTAATCGTTCGTGATAGGTATTGATTACATTGAAAAAACCAAATGTAAATCAAATTAAATTAGAAAGAAACCTTTGTGACAGCATTGCGTCCATTTAAGATGAGCAAAAAATGAGCAGTTTCAAATGAAATCAAACAGAAGCAATTATTTCTTAATACTGAGAGAAAAGGTGCTGTTATAACATTTAAATAAAAAGTGTTCACAAATTGAATTTCTTCTTCAATAAGAAAACCAATAATAATCTCTCTAGTTCAGAAATGTCCAGTTTATCTTGTAATAATCTCTGATTAGATGTACTTTTTTTTATTAAAATCGAGCTGAATTATCGCAGTTCTCCAGTAAAAATGATAAAATTAATGTTCATTTTTAAACTATTTAGAATTATTAAAAAAAATCTAATCACCCCTATTTCAAATAGTTTTATTTTCTTTTTAAGAATACATAGAACATATTTAAATATAAATAAAACTAGAAAAAATATATATTAAATATCATCATAGCTTAAAAAATAATAAAAAATTTCGGTTGATAAGTTTAGAAATAAATTTGTCCTGAAGCACTTTTTTGTGATTAGATCGTCTGTTTGATAATTTAAAGTTGCTTTTTGTACTTTAGGCTAATTTTGAATCAGCAAATATAGTTTATATTAGTTTTCTACATGTTTATATTCAGTGATTTTCTTTTTTGTATAAAAATAAAAAAGTATGATTTTTTATAGAATCATTACCATTACGCAAAAATTATCACATGTTTTTATATACATTATTAATAGGTTTTTCTTTGAAATTTTTAAAAGATGTCCAATCAATTTGGTGTGACATTGTATATTTCTCCTTTTTTATATTCCCGCTATATATTTTTGTTTGAATATTTATTGGTAATGTTAAAAATGTCCAAAATTATGAATGTCAACTTAAGTAATTTTCGGGAAAAACCTTCAGTAAAGGAAAACAGCTTTAAAAATTTAAAACTGTACAAAAACACAACATTAAGTTAAATACAGTGTTCTGAATATAACAATCGCAAAAGATTTACCCATTTCTCGCATATCAACTAAAAAATATCTTTAAATGGACACATAATGCAAAAATAAATTATATGTGATAAATACTGAAAATGCACTTACATTCAGAAATATATTTTTAATTTCACTCTGCAAAAAGTCCTTTTTAAAGAATTTTGTAACAATGAAAATTCTAAATTAAACGAAAAAGCGGAAGACTAAACTTTATTTTTGCTGCCAAAAATGTGTGTACAGCAAATGAATACTTTGCTTGCTGAATATCATAAAAATCATTCAATTTTTTTACTATCAAAATTAAAATGATTTGTCAAATTTTGATCAAAATTAAAATGTTTTGCTTAAATCAGTCAGGTTATACATCTTGTGGTACAATCCCTTATGAAAGGATACATTATTTCTTAATCTTCAAACTGTAAATGATATTTTCCTCATTTCTACACACATTTTACTCACTATGAAACCTCTATAATATTAGGTTGGTGCGTATGAAATGTCGGATTCTCTTTACATGCGGACGTTTTCCTCCCTGTTTTCGTTATACTTTTGTATTTGGCATAACCTCATTCATACTCGTATTGTCCATTGCCAGAGACTCATTTCAGCAAAATAGGTTTTCTCGAAGGTCTTCCCTTTTTTATTTCTTTTGAGTTTATTGCCGATATGAATTCTGCCGACATTCGCGTCATTTTCTTTTATGAGTACAAACTTGTTAATAGTGCTGCAAAAGCTGCACACAACATAAACCAAGCGTTTGGGGAGAATACGGTTAACGATCGGAAAGTGCAGCGTTGGTTCGAAAAATTTCGGACTGGCGATTTTTCACTGCAAAATGAGCCGCGCGGAAGACCCAAAACGTCTGTGAAGAATGATGACCTGAAGGCTCTAGTGGAAGCGGATCCAGCCGTATCCACGAGGGAACTTGCTATCAGGATGAAAGTTGACCATACAACGATATTGAGACACCTTTCTGAGATTGGCAAGGTTAAGAAGATGGACAAGTGGGTACCGCACGCACTGACAGAGCGAAATAAGCTGGATCGGTTAAACGTATGCTCATCATAGCAGCATCCACCATATTCACCGGATCTCTCGCCGACCGATTTTCATTTTTTCAAGCATTTAGAGCTGTTTTTAAGGGGCAAACACTATGAAAATGAAGACAGTCTAAAAACTCGATATCAGAGTTTATTAATTCTAAAGACCAAAATTTTTTTAAGACAGGCATCTACGCTTTAAAATCTCGTTGGGAGAAGTGTATTGAAGCGAATGGAGCATACTTTGATTGAATAAACAGCTTTTGAAGAAAGATATGCAGTTTTATACAATCACTTAAGAATCCGATATTTCATACGCACCAACCTAATACAATTTTATTTTTTAAGTGCACATATATACCATAGTAATAAAAATTTTAATTAAAACGCAGTAGTGACTCTTGGGATTCATAATCTAATAGCCTAAACATTAAGGATTCATAATCTAACAACCTAAACATTGAAGATTCATAATCTAATAACCTAAACATTGAGGATTCATAATTTAATGACCTATTCATTGAGGATTCATAATCTTATAACCTAAACATTGAGGATTTATAATCTAAGTTTTAGTTGCTGATGGAAGAAAATTTTTACTCCCTTTAATTATTTAATTTATTTATTAGGAGTTTTAATAAAAATGTTTTTATGATTGTTTTTTTTTAAAAGATTTATTCACTATTTTGATGGAAAACAATTTTCAAATAGGGATCATCAAATAGGGAAATTTCGCCAATAATTTAACATAATTTCTAACTGAGTTTTAAATGTAATCTATTCGTATTTTCAAATTTAAGATGATTGAAATGAAAATAAAGCTGTTTTTGTCTAACTTCTCTAAATAACACTGTTATTACCCACAATGCACCTGTACATAGCAGATAATAGATCTTCAGACGAATGAAACTATGAGAAACTTTATACGTTATCTGATTCTAAAATCTTTACAAATCTATCCGCGAGTGTGGAACACTATACTAAAAACATTTCTTTTACAACATTCCTATCCCACCGAAGAGATAAAAAAGTTACCCAGGAACAAAGAGAGAAACTATATAATAACAGAATCTTCCTCCTCCATATTTTGCAATGGAATGCCGGTTCCGGTAAAAATGGAATACCAAGGATGCCTGTATGTCCGTTTATTATGCCTACCTCACTCAGAATGGAAGGTTTTTTTCCGACTAGGAGTTGAGAAAGGATGTGGCGAGCGACTCTTGATGATGCGGACCCCGTTTTCAGAAGTATCAGATTTTAGTAGAAATTAAGATGTGACACCGAGATAAATTATTTGGACGGTGTATAGCCTACTTCTCCCATTTGCTTTCATTAAGTCAGCTCTCTTGCCCTATCACTGTAGATTTGTAATCGCGTTTAATCTGCGTAAGACGGTTACCGATTTGAGTACAAAAGGGGTGATCTACAAATTGAAAAACTATCACTTTGAACTGGAAAAACGTTTGGCTACAGAATTATGTTTAAACTATTACAGTAATATATAATAGTATTAAAAGGATATTTTCTTACTAAAATATATTAAAATATCACATCACGATAAAATGCTGTGGTTTAAAAGTTGGTTTTATAGGAAAATATTTTGAAGTGTAATTTAATAATGAACTGTAAAATTCTTATTAACATAGTTGAACTATACTTAATTTTATACTTAAGTAACTGTATCCAATGAGAGAAAACTCTTCATTCAGTTAGAATTTGGAAATTTAATGTGCTTTGGACTCTATCAGCAGGATCTTTAATTTAGGCTTGAATGAACACGTTGTTTTTCCATTGCTAAGTAAGCACTTTTTAAACCACAAGTTTCTAAAACTTTACATATAAATTAAAATAGCTCAAATCGTTATAATTTTAAACTTATATTGCAGAATATTTGAAGATCGTCAATTCATGTTAATGTGACGTCATTTTAAGATTTTATTTTCTTAAACAACTAGTTATAACAGAAAACTTTTCCTGTTAAGAATTTTTACGTGGTGCTAAATTTAAATAATTGCAAAATGTTTTGATTCATGATCCAAACATCTTTGAGTAATGGAAGATTTATTTGTTACCGAATTTTTTAGGAAACAATTACAGACAGCAATGTTAATGATAACAATTGAAAGGATAGTGTTAACACAAAGTTGTTGCAAAGCTTTTATCATTCACCTCGTGTCAAACTTCAGAAAAGACCTTTTCTAAACAGTGGCAAAGTATGAGTATAATACAATTAAGGTAAATTTTAATACTCTCGAACTCAAGTACCAGGCTAATAAATGCAATGTTCCTCTCGTTATTCGACAGTGACTAGATTTGAACCAAAGATTTTTCACTCTGAAGATCTAATCCTATCTTAAAACCACAATAAAAGAAAAGAAAATTGATACAGTCTTATTCATTCATTATTTTTCATAATTACACAGATATTTATGTCTTTGGCACATTTTTTCTCAAAAACCACCATCCATTATCGATTTCAAAAACAAAGGCCCGAAGTACATATTAGCTAATAATCACTAAATGAACTACAAATTAAATTTACTCTATCAACGTTAAATATTTAACAAGAATATATCAATTTTCATTATTATATTAAGAAAGTAGATGTCACTCTCTAACTTATTTTATAACATGCATACAATTTACATTTAAAATATTTTATTTTTGCTGTTAAGAATCAAAACAGTCACATCTAAACAAATATAAACATCAAGTTAAAAAAATCAAAGCTAAAATAAATTATTTATTGATTTTAAATTACTTTGAAGAAAAACAACACGATTGCAAGGTATATGAAACCTGTAAACGTTGAATTATGAAAATTAATTCAATGAAAGATTTACTGGTATTAGATTTTATATTGAAGTTGGGATTAAAAAAGTGTAATTGTGCGGATAGATTGCTTAGAAAAATGAAATTCTTGTGTGAAAGTATATATATATATTATTTTAGAGCTAACCTTTTGGCAATAAAGAAATGACAGTAGGCAAATAATATCAATAGATGACAGAATAAACGGCAATAGACAAATGACGATAAAACGTACAAAAATTCTTTCAAAGCTAAAACTGAAATAATTTTCAACACGAGTTAAACTTTCATTAAAAATATAATTCATGATTTCCTATAACATTAAAAAATACTTTGCATATTTTCTGAAAGATTAATATCTTCTTCCTCTTTGCATGCATTTTATTATTTTTTCACTTATCAGTAAAAAGAAGGGATTGCTTATTTATAATATCCATTTTTTTAAAATAAATTTTAAAATAAGAGGAGTTAAAAGAAAAAATTAGCTAAATTGTTATGCTGGTATCTGTAAGTCTTCGTTTTCGAAACCTGAAAAAACCAAATACAGTATGTAAAAAAGGCGATATAGTCTTAAAGTCTTCCAAATGAAATTATTTCTAAAGAGTTGGCAAGTCATGTTTGGGATCTTCTGTCTAACTTAGGCTTCTAAATTACAAAGATCAATTTTTATTAAATCGATGGTTCATTTATTGGTTGCTCCTTATAAAAGAAGTCACAAAATCTAAAACTTATAATGAGACAAAAGTTTAAATAATTTTAGTGTGACCGTTCTTAGAAAATATTTTCGTTGATTACTGTATACTACATTACAAATTTATAAAAGATATACAAATTTATAAAACATATATTGAATTCTTCTTACTTGAAAACCTTCTTTGTCATATTTTTAATTTCCATGTTAGTCGATTAAAAACTTCAGTTTACTGATAATTATTTTTACGAAAATGATAAAAAAATATCCTACATATCTTAAAAACTGTAAATAAATAATGATCGAATTCATACTTATGCATAATATATATATATATATATATATATATATATATATATATATATATATTCTATTGATCAATGATAGTATTGACATAATATGCCTTTTTAATTCTTTATTTCTCTAAAAAGTTAAAATGATTTAAAATCTTATGTTATGATTTAAATGAAAGAAATGTAAGCAAAAAGCAAGATGACAGAAAGTAATAGGAATTTACTCAGAAAATTCAAGATATAAGAAAGAAGTTCACGCGTGAAACCCAAATCTCTTTTGAAGATATTTTACGAGTTTCGGACGTTGCCGTGGATACCGCCACCAAAAGCGAGTAATAATTTTTATTTCAACTCCTGACCTATGTGTCGAGTGAAAAGCCGATATCCGGGAGCATGGAAAGATGTCTTTCCCTTTCCTGCCACCCCCTTTCCCTTATGAATCGAGTAGCCGGTCGATTTTCATTCGGAAAGACAAGAGGTCACGTGTCATCGCTTTCCTGCAAAGTGCTGCCGAATCTGCTCTCGGTGCTCTCTTGATCTTTGGGAATCTTTAAAAAGGTTACCAGGATTCGCTATTTATCGTCTTTTTTGGTCTTTCACATAAATTTGTTTTTTTTTTCTTTTTTTGTCATATGTTAGGACCGTTACAAACAACATTAAATTACCTTTTCTTCGTCATGTTTCTATTTTTTATAATGAATGTTTGAAATTTTTATTACAGGGTCATATTTATATTTTATTTGAGTTTTTCATTCTTTTATTTATTTATATTTCCAAATTTAAAAAAAATAATCCTCGTCAAATTTCTCCCGCATAATTCAAGACTATGTTTAAACCTAGAAATTTATTTTAGATTAGAAATAAGATTATAGGCTAAGTATAAAAACAGTTTAATAAGCATTTTTTAATACAATTAAATAAAAAAATTAAGGCGTATTGATGATATATCATCTGTTTTTATGCTTTTGATAGTATAGAAACCAGAATAAAATATGTTTGAAATAAATGAAACGGGAAAAATTAGATCACATAATTAGAAATTATTGTCATCATTGAAAATTTTGGTGAAGTGAAATGCATTATATTAATTTGAACTGTATGTTTGGATAAAGAGCAGAAAAGTAATACCAGATTTTTAATTATTAATTTTTGAAGTATTTTGATCATATATGTCAGAATATATGTATGGTTATCTTTTATAGTAATTAGAATATCTAAAAATTCAGTTTTTAAGTTATCGTTATTAGTTTTAATTAATTTCAATTCTTCAGGATATATATTTTTGTAAATTTTATCAAATTCTAAGTAATTAAAAAATTTTTAATTAAAAATTAATTTGATTATTATACATTAAATGTATTTTGGCAACATTGGATTTTGGCTTATATATTTTAGATTAACTTTTACTTCTTTTATTCATTGATATTGATATTTTGGTTTGAAATTTTTGGTGTGGCTTTGGGGTGTACTGGCTTCTTTTTAAGACCATGTCTTGGGCCAGTGCAGAAAAGTCATACTTTGTGCCAATGTGGTCAACACCCCCTGAGACGAAGCTGGCCATATTGGTACTTCGTCCCATTTTCTATTTTTATTTGAAATTTTAAAATGTATATTGAACATTTCTCCAACTGTTTACTATATTTCGCATTTTCATTGTATTATTTTCTATTTTCTTTGAAATTTTAAAATATATATTGAACATTTTCCCAACTGTTTACTATATTTCGTATTTTCAATGTATTGTTTTCCATTTGGTATTTTCAATGTATTATTCTCCATCTAATATTTAACTTTATGAATATATTATTATTATTCTCCATTTGGTATTTTCATTGCATTTTAAATGTATTATTTTCCATCTAGTATTTGATTATTATTCTCCATCTAATATTTGATTATTAATTTTATAAAATGTAGTATTAATTATATTTTAGTAATTCTATTTTAGCTGCTTTTGCGCTGAATTTATTGCTAAACATAAATGTTTTTATTTATTCTTGTACTTTTCAATTTTATATCTATTCTTGTATTTTTCAATTTTCGCTTATGATACTTCTAATCTTGCATTATATATATATATATATATATATATATATATATATATATATATATATATATATATATATATATATATATATATATATATATATATATACATGTATATATATATACATATATATATATATATATATATATATATATATATATATATATATATATATATATATATATATATATATATATATAACATTCAATTAATTTATCCTTCCATTAGTTGTTAAGATACTACGTAGTTTTCCTCAACTAGCATTTCCAAAAATGATAATATAAAGTATATATGAGTGTATTTAGCATGTCAGAAAGGTGGATTTGTTTTGAATATTTGGGGAATATAAAAAAATTCCTTCTGCATTAAATATTAAATTATCCTCCGAAATAATAAGCTCTATTATCTACACCTAATTTCAAAAAACTATTGAAGCTTTAAAGAGTTATTGAATGTTGCATAGTTAAGAGTTCAATTTCAAATAATTTTTTTTAAATATTTTCTAAACTATATCATGAATAACAAAAGTTTATTTATTTTGTATCTCAAAATTATACGATAAATTATATCATTGCTAAATTTTATAGGATATTTGTTCACTTGTTTATTAAATTATATTTTGTCTTCAGTTTATAAACTGTAAATATATTTTTCGTGATAAAATTCTTTATATTTATTTCACATTTAGTAATAGTGCAACACAACGTTTAATAAGTCAAAGATAATATCACTATCTAGATCTGAAACTGGTGGTCTTTTGAAGGCGTGCTATGTTCTCATCATACTTTACTTTCATACGTTAACTAAAAACATACATATCAGTGCTTAGTTATTACATATACTTTGAATATATCCTATTAAATAAATAGCATTACATATAACTTTAATAAGTGTCATATTGATTTAGAAAGCTTATTTTTCATTTTACATAGAAAAATATATAGTTGTTAAATCAATAAGTGCATACGAATTTTAAAAGGAAATTTGTAAATATGTGAGTTCCTTTGTTACCACTTACTAGCAAATACTGTAAATTTAAAACAAATAGGACTCTAAATGCCTAATATAACTTAAATTATTGATGGATTTTCTTAATAATTTTATTTCTAAGTATGTTAGGAAAAATTATAAGTGTAATATATTTCATTTATCACAATTCTTGCTTAGAAATTATTTAACTAGTCTTAATTTCAATGTATGTTTTGTTAATGTTAATATATAATTTTGTTTTGAATTATATATATGTACATAAAGACATACAATAAATTCATTTATAGGTGTAACGCTGACTTTTCACAAAATTAATTCTATATATATATATATATATATATATATATATATATATATATATATATATATATATATATATATATATATATATATATATATATATAATTAAATTAATCAGTAAACAGTATTAGTATTTGATTACTAATTTGATATACTTTTACTGACTAATTTAAACAAGTTAAAATATAATAATATATATCAGCAAAGGAAAGTATTATAAAAACACACATAAGAATATATAGATGATAAAAATTCATAATTAATATTGTGATGATGATGATGTTGTGTCCGTGGAGTACGTGCAAAAACCCTCAAAGTTCCTGAAGTTGTCGTAGACAGCCCTGGAAATCTCTACAGCTTTATCTGTAAAAGAAGCTTCACATGATCCTCTATGCTGATGTTAAAATGCTTGGCCAGCATTGCTAGACAATTGAAGATGTGTATTTAATATAGTATAGCTCTTATATATAATGAAAAACTTTTAATATAAAGTTCTTGTAAAATTTCATTTTAGTGAAATCTCACATTATAAATTCATTTCTGATTTAATTTTCATTTATGTAATATAATAATAGCATAGTAAAAAAGTCATTAGCAAAATTTTCGATTAAAATGAAGAAATTGCTTAAATTATACTGAGAAAAAATTGTGTTTTAGAATTTTTTAATATTTATGAACAAAACGCTATTGTATAATTTTCTTGCAATATTCTTTTCTTACAATATTCTTAAAAATAAAATAAATGTTGATAATTCTAATAATAAAAGACAAATGTTAATAAATATGGAAGATTCAGGAGTGTAACATGTATTTGGATTATTGTGAGAAATATATAAACGTATGATAAACTTTATAAATGCTTAAAATAAGACAAAATTAAACAAAAAAATTTCTCTAAATCAAATTAATCATACATCAAATTAATCAAATTAACTGTACAGGTTTAGATAATAAACAGAACTGTACTCAATAGTGTGTCTGATATAATTCTTGAAGTATTCAAACTCAAATTAAAATCACTATATTTAATTATACTAAATATATTTAAGTTAAAAAATAAATTAAAGAATAAGTTAAGAAAAGCGTTGTGAGTCGATGTTTTATAAATTTTAACTATAATTTAACGCTGATATCAAACTTTTTAAAGCAATTACATAAAAATTTTAAAAATTCGAAAATGATGTTTATGTTTCATCAATGTATATAGGTGCAATTGTAGATACAGAAATATTTGTATTAGTCAAAGAAATGAAGAAATATAAATGTTGAAGGTTTATTAAGAACTTTAATATCACAAATAAGGACATTTAATTTTTGTCATCTAATTAGTTAATAAAAATAATTTATATAAATAATATAAAATTATAAAATTAATTTTTTAAGCGTTTTCCTGTCGAAATTACTTGATGTTAGAAAAACTAACAAGATTCAAACATCCTCGTCATTCTTATTAATGGGAATATGAAAAATCAATAGCGTAAATAATTTTATATACACACATAGGAATCATATATAAAATCAACACAATTTGTAAACTAACGATAAGACTTATCAAATCTATGTTTCTGATAAAAGAAAAGGAGAAACGAAATTTATGAGAGAGATTATCAAGGGAAAGTTACACTTTAAAATTTATTCGAAGATCTTCTTATACGTTTTTTTTCTATGATTTTAAATAGGGAATTTATACATAATTTACACTTTATGATAATATTTTTTTCTCAAGTATCAATTATATAAAGGCTTGCCATGGTCTCTCTAGTGGTAGGACATCGCTCTTCAGAACCAAATGTCTAAAGTTCGATTCCAGTTACTGTTGAATAACGGAAGATAAATTTTGCACTTTCGCATGCATGTTGGTCAGGGTAGGTGCTTGAACCTTTTCGGGGTTTTCTTCCCTAGAATCGCGAATATACACTTTACTACATATAAAAAGTACTCATAGAAGATAATTCCGCAGTTGACGTTAAAGGACTTTACAGCCTAAGGCCAAACAATTATAGGCTTAACTGTCCGGAACATGATGTCAGATTATCAAATCAAGAAGATAATTTCCATAATAATTCAAGAAGAAAATGTCACGTCATCATTTCTGCATGTTTCACTGAATATATATTATTATCAGCTTCTCTAAATCATTTATCCATTGCATAAATTGTAATTCTATGAATTAACTTATTTTAAAGTACTTTTTATGCATTTAAAATAAAATCACTGCTTGATGCGATTTAAAAATAATATTTTTTTTTACCTCTAATTATTTTAAGGTTTTTAGTCTAAAACTGAAATCTTCATTCTGAAATATCTGCTTTATTAAGCAGATTCTTTTTAGTTCACACATTTTTTATTATGTTATACCGTTTTATGATATTTTGAGCATTTGATATCTTCAGAAATAAATTTTCATTTCGAGAAATATATTCACTTGTTGCTAGAGATTTATGAATACAATTTTTACTTATCTGTAAAATTAATTTTAAACTACAATTAAATTGTTACATAAAGACTACCTATAATTAATATAAGTAGTATTCATTTTGAACAATTTAATTGTAATTTAATTAATCTGATAATTTTAAATCTATAAGAATTTTTACGTATTTGATCAAGCAATCTAAAAACTTAAAAGAATCTATTTATTTATAATAACTACATCTTCAAGCCAATATCTTGCTTTTAACATAGAAATAAAGCTACGAAATCGGTAAATTTTATTAATATTTAAAAAAAATGGCTGTTCCTCATTTTTTTAAGAATATTTTTAATTCAAAATACCATAAATGAATTTTGCTATATTGTCGAAATTATTTTAAAAGCATAAAAAATATTCTTTTGACAGACACTTTTAATATTTAATAGCTATAAACTAAATTTAAAAATTGAATTATTATGTCTACTTAGTTTACATCGTTTCACGGAAGGTTTTCTTCTATAAGCAATATTTTCTAAGAAATATTAAATAAATTCTTAACTTTTTCTGTTTGTGAAAGTCAGAGAATATGTATATTTGCTTTAGAAATTTTTTATATTTAAATAATTATTATAAAGACATTAAAATTGTTACATTCTAAATTTCTTAACATTTATTTAGGTGAATATATAAAAAAATAAGATAAAAAAATTACTAAAAAATTTTAACTTTTGGAGTTAAACTACTTCTTAATCTTAATGTGGATACAAATTACTTCATTTTCAAACTGGTAATTCAAGTTTTCTTAAACACTACATTTTCTGATCTGTCATAACAGAATTTTTAAATGCAAAATTCTTATGAATATAAATGCTAATAGCCAAAAATTTTCTAATACAATGACAAGTGTTAAAATAATTTATTAATTTGCATTTCATTTACTTGAAGCAGAATCTAGAACGTGACTAGTGAAATAAAATGTATTTCTTAGTATTTTTTGTTACGAATAAAAGACAGATTTTTTTTATTTTCTTTAGGAAGCCAAATCAACAAGGATGGTCGCCAAATTTTCTCACGGAAAAAACCCTAATCGTCCTAGCTACCCGCGGACATCCGATATCACACTGTAACCGTTCGGGGGCAATATAAAATTAATTAACGACAGGGGCCGGCAGCATCATATGAACGCTTCCTCGACCTCCCCCGCACTTGGAGTGTGTTTGATAGGCACAGCTGAAGAGGCACCCCCTCTCTCCCCACCCCAAGATTCTGTATTTTCGCCTTCAGTGTGGGAGTGTTGAAACAGAGAATGCCACTTGCAAATCAAATCTTTTTATCGGGATGTTTGAGAGTCGTGTTTTGCAAGTTTCGAATAACTCTGGCGAGATTTATATGTGAGGAACACTTTTTTTTTAATCTCGTTTTCCGTCTATGTATTCAGTTTTTGTTTTGTTTGTGTAAGGGCGTAGTCTTATTTTTTGTTCGAAAGCATGAAATTGAGGTATCCCTTATAAGCATAGAAGCTAAGGTTATGCGAGATATTTTAATTGACACAAAGAAACTAACTATGACTGTCACTGTGGAATAAGTGGCAGACGACTTAACGAATGAGTTCTTTTTTCTCGCACATGACATTTATATTTAAAAGCGAGTCATTGTGAATTGTTATATTTAAATAAGAAAACATCATTACTAGAAAACCGTAATTTCATTAATAATATCATATGTAGTGCATTTAAGTGGTAGATGGAAAATTTCTTCCCTTAAAATAATAATTTCATTCCATGATATATCATAATTACAAAATGAAATCAAACATTCTAAATGTCTGTAATTGTACATAATGTATTTGTATATAATATTAAATTTATTAATGAATGTACACAATACGATATTTATAATAAATAGTGCAGGAAAACGAAATAACAAATAATGATATCATTCATTCTCAACAATTTAAATCAAAGTTATAGCTCAAAATATTTGGGTTTTTACCAAAATATTATAAAATAGCTTATTAAAATATTTTTATTGAATGATTTAAATGTCAGATTTAAAGAAAAGATTATATTTAATCAAAATGTGCTTTTTTAATTCACAAAATCATATCAAGAAAATTAGTGATTTAGTTTGTATAAAAGAATAGTATGAATGTAATATATCTTACATAATTATAATTTTATGAAAGATTTTGAAATTTATATATCAACATCAAATTTTGATAAAACAGTATTATAAAATATATAAAAATTTAAATATACATATTATAAAAATTTAAATATACAACTCCTACACAAGTATCACTAGATAATTATGAATATACTAACGAAGATGATTTATGTTATATTTTTATGTATTAAAGCATAGAATGTGTAATAATGGCAAAGCTATTAAGACTATTTTTACTAAATTAGCTAATAGTAAAGTTATACATTAAACAGAACAACAGACATAATGCTCTAATTTGATTGGTATAATTGACAAAAACTTCCTCACCACACCAAAGGCTGGTTATTATTTTTAAGCTGTTAACCTCTAAAAAATTTTTTAATTATCGGTTGGATAGGTAAGAATATGCACAGAAGTTGTGTAGGTGTATAATTATATTCAAATTATGTTTCATCTTGAAAATATTTTATGTTTTCGACTCGTCTTACAAGTTTTTTGTTAATACGTTTTCGTTTTGTACTATTCTAGTTACATTAATGTTATCGGGGTCTGTGCTGGACTTGGTTATATTCAGAGCACTTGAATGAACTTCTAGCCCTCAGGGAGCATTTCAGGGACAGTTCTCTTCTAATGTAATCCCGTCAATGTTTTCGATATATGAAACAATATAGACTTTATCAGGAGGAAGTTCAGTACTAATTTAATAATTATTTAGTTATAGTAATAATTTTGGAAATATAGGAGAGCTTTCTTTCTTTTTTGAACAAATAAAATTCTCTTTAATCAGTAATTTCTTCAAAATCCATTTTTGTCGAATATATAGATTGTTTAGATCAAAGAATAATAGTTCAGTAGGGAAATAAAGTGGGAAATACATTATCAGTGGAAGTTCTTCAATTTCTAAACTCTCCCCGATTAAATGATTCACATATTTCAGTAACATATCAAAAATTCTCTGAAACACAATCCAACAAGACAAATTAGAATCGGAATTATCGTTGAAGATTTATAAATCATATCCTCATATTTGTCTGACATTGATTCTTCTATGTTAATCCTTTTCTATACTTGAAGAATACAAAACCAAGAGCCAAAATATAACTTTTAAAAATATTATAAAATCAAAGTTAGAATATAAAATTTTATCTTATTTTCTTCCCTAGATTAAAATTTAAGGTTACACAATGGTAAGACATCAACCTACTGAGTAAAATATTTCAAACATGAAATTAATTTCATTCGAACAAAAAATGTAGTTCTTGAAATTTCAACCTCTGCTTCAACCAGGTTTTTTATTTGGAGGTATTTGTGAAAATAAATCCCTAAAATACATTAAAGACATTAAAATTCTTGCATATGAAATTACAATAGTTATGTGAATTCATATAGATATAGTAATTTGTTATTAGGGAGTTTAATTACTTAAAATATTTAAATGCATTATTAAATGTATTCTTTCTTCATTTTTATATTTATAACTTTAATATTTTTAGTAAACTTGTATGTATTATTTAGGCCTTTTAAATATGCATACACACATTTTAAATAACTGAAATAGATTAGTTTATTTGGAATAGAGAATCAGCCTCTCGAAATGCAAGACATACAATGAGAATATTTTATATGGAAGCTTTAAATGTATAAAATGTATAACGTACAAAAACATGTTTCTAGCCTGTGTTATTATTTCTATGTAAATCATGAATTAGTTAAAAAAATTTAAGCTTCGAGAAAGGATTATTCTAATTACTATGATCTCAGTGATAGCTGCAAACATATTTCTGTTGAATGCAATGACGAGACTAATAAAATATCGTGTTCATAATCTCAGAACAAATTCACAAATTTTTTTGACAAACCAAAAGGCTACTATAGTTATTTCATGTAGTTAGAATGTGTTTCAAACATGATGTATTTAGATATAAAGACCATGATAGTTTATTTATTTGCTGTGCAAGCATGTTTACCACAAATCGAAATGTGTATCGTATAATGAAACAGGAAAAGAAAGTAATTGATGATGACTAAAGCGCAATATATAGCATGAGATGTAAGAATCCCATTTCTTTTTAGGCAATGAAATCGTCACCCTGTAATATCAGACTAAGATTTCCTTAGGCAAATTTTTATCTGTCCGTTCACTCTTCTTCGCTGGTACTCTGATGTTTGATGAATAAAACAAGATTATTTGAAAAAGATGTAAATTTTATTAACTAGCTGTAAAAATTGATTCTGGAATACAGTATGATATTCAGTAAATGTTCTTATAAAGACTCAGATTGTTAGGTTGTCCATAATAAAGCAACAAAATCATGTTAAAATTCAAGTAACCTTAAATTAATAAAACCGATGTATTAAAATAATAATGCATTAATAATAAGCATATTACAGTAATAATGTATTAAACATGATGAAATATTCTTAAAAATAATTATGATTTTAGTTTTTTATGGAATATATATGCAGATAGACATTAAAAAAGAAAACATTTTAATAACGCCTTAAAAAAGTTCATTGTTAACATTGAAAAATGATTTTGCTATAGACCTGCTGCGTCATTTTGAATATAAATTGATGCCTGATTTCTGATTATAATAATTCCTTTTAATATGCTTTCTTAGTAAAATAAGTCATTAAGGTAGCCTAATAATCGCTTTTGTCAGAAAATTATTTAAAAAAAGCTTAGATCCTAATTGTAGCTTTTACTCTTCTTTAACTTCGTACACTAGTTGGCGAGAAGTGACTGGCGTAAATCCTTCTTTAAATGCATATTCAGCCCATAAATCACCAGTCTTATTTTTTCAAATTAATCATTATTTAAGTCATTCATTACTGGAAGGAATAAACACATGAGCTCTTAAGACACACATTTAAGCTTACGAAGCTAAGAGCAATGACGGATACACTTTTCACACCCTGTTCTTAAAAAGAGAGGTAAAAGAATATTTAAAAATGGTGATGCGAGGGGAAAAAAGCGACGGGAACATTCGAAAAGCTTGTTCGTTTTAAACCAGCAATCTTTGGCGAGAATGACGGAAACCCTCTATTTTACATCGCGCCAAAAGGGTCATTAATTTTCAACGCAATTCTATGGAAGAGAGGCACTTTTTTCTTTTTTTTTTAAAAAAAAGAAAAACTTGTGCAGTCAGCGTTGCAGAAAACGACTTTGTTGGCTTATTTTGCAGAAAAAATGTGGCGTTGGGATAACAATGTTAACGGTTGCAACTTCAGAGTTTGCTCCCTTTCTGAAGAGATATTGTGAAAAGAAAACGATTTATTTTTCTGAATTTTTTTATATTCTTTTCAGATATAAGATGAAATTCATGTTTATAACAAAGAATTTAAAGAACGTCGTTGTTAACATCGTAAAGTGACGTATTTCGGTGAAGATAATTTTCAAAAAATTATTATGACCCTTTCGATCTTTCTTCTTATTTTGACTTAATCTTTGAGAAGATTTAAGAAAGCATATTTTTTAGGCTACTTAAAATTTCTTTCTTGAAATAAGGCATTATTATAAAATCTAAACTTTTAAAGACATTATTTCATTTGGGATGATTTATGTTTTTAAAAGTCATATTTTTGCCTTTGAAAATTATATTTACTATTATTGGGAAGCACAGTAAATATTATAAGGTGTAAAAAATACTGAAACACAAATAATATTGAAACTTAAATAAAGGCATACATTTAACAAATAAGAAAAATAATTTTGAAATTATTATATTATTTTTTATTTATTTTATTTCGTTCAAAAAAGCAAAAATTTTGAAATCAGTACGATGCAAAAAATTTATCTTGAAAAAAGATGCAATGACGCATGTAATTTCTAACAAAAACTATTTTAATTATTTGAATTACATGGAGTAAGAGAAATTGTACTGGTTCCTAATACAAATTTTTCCAGTTACAAATTTAAATAATGGATTTCCACATTTGAAAATTAAAAAATTATCATATTTTTCTCTAAAATTATTAATAGTATGCTAAGTTAACTACAGTTAGAAGTTGCATTCCAAAAGCAATTAAAATCTACGTGAGAAGATAAAAAAAGTGACTATCAATGGAATCTTTCAAATGTATTCATTGTTTTTCCAAATAATCTTCAAGGTATTTTATTGGTTGTCACTGGAAAAAATCTCATTCCTATAAATATCAATTGAAAAAAGGCATACTCTTTTAAAAGTACAAATTTTAGAAGCAGCTATTGAAAACATGTTTTTTAAAAAAGAATTAAAGACGAAAATAGTTATAAAATTATAATATGAATGTTACACTTGCGGCTATTGAGGGAATCAAGGTAATGAATGTTTTCTACGTGCGAATGAATGCATTTCATAGGCGAATGAATGTTTTTATATCCAGGGGTGGGCAACATGCAGCTCTTTGAAGGATTATTTGTGGTTCTCGATAAATGCACCAGAATGCCTTGTTAATTTTTGTATTATAATATTTAAAAAAAATTATTATCGTGCTATGTATGTTTAATAATGTCTTATAAATTACTGGCAACAAATATGAAAGACTAAGTGCAACGTTGTAACAAATTTCATTTTCGTCCAAGTTAAGAATGATATGACTCATAGAAAACTGCGTGAACGAACATAAACAGTGCCATAATCGTCCGACACAGGATTGATTTTCAATTTGTAAATTTTCATTGCAAAGGACAGTTGACATTGTGCTTTGGAGGAAACAATTTATATCACTCTTGCTACGGATATAATTTGTAATATGGAATTTATGGTAAATTAACTATAATTTATTTCGTAGTATGTAACACTTGTTGTTATTGTTTTAGAAACACAAAATTTGTATTTTCTAAATTTCTTTATTTATTTGCAGTTTTTTTTAAAGTATGACGACAGGAATGAAAATAAAAAAAAAAAGAAAATACGAGCTTACTCCTTGACGAATCGACAGATATCACAGATCTTCCGCTATTGGCAGTTTTCAGAGGTTTTGTTCCACGTGACTTCATTGTTCGCAGCTCGTCCTTTTTAGGACTTTGAGCCAGAAAACCAAACCTACTGACATCATTGTTAATGAAGAATTATTAGATTTAGTAGCATTTCAAAAGTCAACCCGCTATTTCGTTATTACAAATGCAATAGATTCCGTAATGAAAACTTTTAATGTGCCTCTTAATAAACTTGTAAGCAATGCAAAAGAATGAGTTCCAATATTGCTGGGTAAAAAAAATCGATCTTATTGGGTTTTTATGATTTTTAAATTCCATAAATCATACTGATTCGCGGTATAATTCACCGAGAACATGTCTTTATAAAATATTTAAATTATCCTGATATATATATATATATATATATATATATATATATATATATATATATATATATATATATATATATATATATATAGATATATAGATATATAGATATAGATAGATAGATAGATAGATAGATAGATAGATTGTTAGATATAGATATATTATGAAAACAATATTACACATTGTAAATTACATGCGTACTAATGCAAAAAATCATCGACCATTCAAAAATTTCCTTGGAGAATTGAGAGACGAAGAACTTCCAAATTACATTAATTTTTTTTTGTATTGTTAGATTGTTATCTAGTTATAACGTATTAAATCGATTTGTAGATTTGTTTGACCGATAACCGCATTTCTAAAAGAAAAGGAAATAACCTAGTCAGAATTAGAGACGATGGCGAGTGGTTCCAAGACTTAATAATTTTGACTGATGTCATGGAACATTTGCGAACGCTATATTTACAATTGCAGGGGAAAGATAATATAGCATATGACCTCTCACACAGTGTATATTTAGTTTTCAAACTAAATTACAACTTTTTCAAAAGGACATTAAATAAAATATTTCGTCATTTTCCTAGCATTAAAAAAATTTGTTCTAATATTAAACAAGAAAAACTCAACGAGTACATAAAAAAGTTAGATAGGATGTTAACGGAATTCCAAAAGAGATTTGAAGACAATATTTTAAATAGCTTCTTGATTTTTTTCTGAATCCATTTGAAATTAACATAATTCAAAATGAGTTTTCTATTTCCAATATAATTATGATCGAAAAAACATCTTGAGAATTGAATAAATAAAAATGCAAGAAGATCAAGCTATACAATCAAAATGTAAGTCGACGTCGATTACTCAATTTTAGAAATTTGTTCCAGAACCGAATTATTCTGAATTAAAAAATTGTGCTTGTCGAATTATTTCACAATGCGGAGCAACGTACTTATGCGAATCATTTTATTCCACTTTAAAATTTGTGAAATCCAAACTCCAATCAATATTCACTAACCATCATCTCAAAGAATTACTAAGATATACTGTCACCAAATTTTAAAGAATTATCGAGAAAAGTAAAATAAATGTTAAATTTTCAGTATTTAAATTCAATACACATATTTTGTACTTTTATTTATATGAATTCAATAAATATAATTTCTGCAAAAAAATTAATACATTTTTTTCATATTTCTTGAATACATATTTAATTGCGGCTCGCGGAAAATTTCAAATTTTGGAAAATGGCTCGGACTATCAATCAAGGAGCTTGGCCACCCCTGTTATATGCGAATGAATGTTTTCTGTAAATAGTGGGGGGTCCAGCTCCTAGGAAGCATTAAACGACCATAGAGCACTTCACTACATAGAAATTACTATCATTTTCTTACTGCACGATTTCTGTAAGTGTGTGACATTAACATTTTAAAGGACTTGTACCGTATTATTCGTATTTTGTGCTCATACAATGTTCAACAACTACAGCTAAATTATGCTGAAACCATAATTTACATTTAAGCATTACAAAGTCAATTCCTTAAAATTTTCTCTCAATTAGTTCATCAGTTAATATTGCTGGAAAGTGCCAATAAAAATTTTGTCAATCTATTATTTATAAAATTCTAAAATGTGTTTCAAATATTTCCAATTTTAATCCTATTTAAATTATTTGGAAACAAAAAAAAATACCTTAAATCGAAATTTGAATCTCTTATGAAGGATTTATAGTTCACGTAAATCCTATTGATTGCAAAAACGAAACTTTCTTTGAATGAATTTAATGTTTCTCATATGAAATGCACTAATTCATTTTGAAATATTTTTATAAAAATTAAATAATTTTACCCTGTTGAGAAAAATCATTGAATTTTTCAGATAGCATTGCTTCAAATTACTTAAAAATAAAATTATTTTTAAAAAATATTAATTTCTTTCGAATGATTATAATTTGTCTACGTTCTTAACCAAGTGTACACTTAAAATGTAGTATTTAATTTTTTTTTTCTGTTCAAATATGAAAAACTAAGTGGAAATATATGATTTTTTGTAACAGTATCCATATTTTGTTAATAAAAATTTCAATAATTTAGCAAAGTTATTAAAACACTAATTTCTTAATAATGTTTCTTATAATGTTTCTAATCTTTTCAGTTATTTGAAAATTTATTAACCAGATAATACAGTTCTATCGGCATTCTAACGAACCCATATCGGCAATGTTGGATGTGTCGGCATCAGCATTATGATTTTGTTTTGGAGTCGGTTTTATATCGTCAAACAGCATTAAAATTGCTTGATTTAATCTAATAGAAAACAAATATGGACAATAACTGCAAGCAAATCGTGAATGTCATCTAAAGACTTACATTTGATATATTGATTCTGATTCCGAATTGAAAATAATAGGTGTTATTGTTCTTGAAATGGAACGTCGATATCAGTTACATCAAATTTTTTGTGAATTCAAGCGCCTTATTAAACACAAGCAACTAGGATAATAGCTCGGACTTCAAAAAATCATTATTTTTTAATTTTTATATTACAATTAATAGTTTTTCAGATCAATTTTTTTTACGGAAAAAATTTCGTGTAGTCACAAAATATCTCTAAATTTTTAGCTTTATCGGGTTCACTATGAATATGATGAAATAATGTTCAATTTTGTCCAAAATCGGATAGAGAAAATGAATTTATTTTTTCTAGATTGACATTTTCTTTTATAATTGCTTACAATGGAGGCTTTTGTTTCTTGAAAACAATTGCTTAAAATTTCTTCTCATTTTTAGAAAAAACAAAGCAATGTTAAAATTAAAGAAATTCTATAAGAACATAAGCAATCGTAATTATATTTTGGTAAATAATTTCAAAGAGCTTAATTGCAATAAAAATATATACATTTAAATACATTTGATTGCACAATTCACTATACTAATACATTAAGTATTCTGTGTCCATATATAATAAAACATTTTTTGCCATTCGGTAAGAGGATAGATTGAGTTTTAGTGGTAGTAGCGAGGACCATATTAGGATGCTTATGCACTCATAATCGGAAATATTTGACTTGTTGGTCCCGTTATTCTTAACATAAAAAGGATAGTTTTCGTGACCAGGAGTTTGATTGCTCTATAGTTGACCCTGCCAAAAGCTTGTTGTGTTTCCAAATGATTAGAAAAAATAAATTGTGATAATTATGGTCTTCAATTATTGGGGTGTGAAATAAAGAAATAGATGCAACTCAGGTGTCGACTTCGTCAGTTGAAAATTATAAACTGACTGATTATATTTAATGATGTTTCATAGGTAGAGATACGCAGCCAAAAATGTAGAGCTTAAAAAGAGAAAATAAAATAAAGCTTCTTGGATTTTTGATTGCAGAGCCAAGCAATCGAAAATCCAAGAAACTTATAATCAATAATATTGACAAATCAAAATTTATTATTTGATTTTGGGGTCTTTTTTTCTTGAAAATTACTTATTGCGACAATCTCAAAAATATTTTATAAGTGCTAAAAATATCAAAATATTTTAAAAAAGCTAATTTTCTTGAAGATGAAAAGGTAAAAAATATGCGCTATTTTTAAATATGAGTTCTTATGTGGAACTAAGGACCAAACGAAACATTATGATTCTTGCATATTGTGTCAAATTAATTTCCCTAATATAATATAAATAACTTAAATGCTACAAGGGAGTCAGTATAATGGAAATGTTTGATAGTCTAGCTCAGGTGAAATCCATATGATTTTATGAAATTTGGCTCATTGATCCCAATAGAAATATATTGTAATCAACTGGTCTAAATGATGCAAAAACTAAAGTAGCCTGGATTGGTCTATAGATTAACTTCTATATTATTACAAAATATCGTTAGATCTTACACAACATAAATGACTGTAGCAAAACTACAGGAATTGCATTTGAAGCTACACTTCATTCTCCATACTCATTATAGATTTGGACCTAATTCACTGTAACCTTTTTCCTCAAACTGAATAAATTTTTAATAGGAATATAATTAAATTTATTAACTATTAGGCAGTAAAACTGACCTTCTAAGAATTTATTGCCTCTTGTCCTCCAGATCTTTCTACACAGAGCTGGAAAACCTGCCGCTTCATTGGCAAAAATGTATAGATATATAATTTGATTAATAAAATAATTCATATATTTGTATAAACTTATAGATTAACATTCTATAATTTCTCCAAGAATATCAATTTATTGACTTGATAGAAACAAAAGACATGAAAAAATAAACGTCAAAAACTCTATTGAGAATAAAATGTGTAAGAGAATTTAAGAAAAATTTAATTATAAATGTCTCAATAAATGTAGGAAATAATGTAAAAATATACTTAAATGCGCTGAAAATACACAAATATAAATTTCTGCTTTGGAGCATTTAGTTATATTTGCACATATGCTCATTTATGTGTTATTTTCTTCAAAAAATATTTTGAAAGATTCAAAATAAAGTTTTAGAAATATTAAGCTTTAAGATACGAGATAAATATATAGACTGTTGACAATATGTAATAATTTCTGAAAGTAATTGTATTTGAATTTTTTAAATCTCTTTGTTTATGTTTATTCTTTTAAATAATATTTCATTTATTCATTGATTCATAATTAAAATAAAACCGTATTATCAGTAGAAAAGGTAAGATTTAAAAAAAATGTCTATACCTATAAATTTTTTGGTAAGAAGTTTTGAAATCGAAGGATTTTAAAGATCTCATAACAATGGCTTTAAATTTTCATTCGATCAGCATTTAATTTTTTCCAAATCAAATGCCTTCCTCAAGATAAATCTTAAGAAATAAAATAATAATATGTGAATAATTCATGCACAAATTTTTAAACCATGCTTCTATATTTCTTAAAGCTATTGATTTGTATACCTTCAAAACGCAATTTGATTCCATAAGAGCAAAACCACGAATACTTTAATTTTTTAGTATTAATAATCATCACACCAAAATGTGCTAAAATTCAAAATCAAAATATTTTTTACTATATATGGGAGTCAAAAATTATCAAAATGTTAAGGAGTAAAAAAGTATTAGATAATTTTGTAATAAGCAAATTTTGGAATTAATATTTGCTAAAATGTGACTAACTTTTACTGCTGCGACTAAGAGGGAAAAAAAATTTAATAACTTTTGGAAATACATAAATCTATTTATTTTAATTATTCCCAATTTATTTTGGTAACTTTAATTATGGAATAAGCTAAGCTGTAATTCTACACACAATTTTATTTTGGCATTTGGAAATTTATAATTACTCTAAAAATAAAAAACGAAAACATTGAAACTCTGGTATTAACGTTTTCAAAAATAATTGTAACATTTTATTCAAAAAACGTCTTTTATCCTTAAAACAAAAGAAAAAAAAAAGCCAAAAATGTGTTTTTTCTCAAAAAGGAATTTTTTTCACTGAAGTTCATGTAAAAGATCATTTCAGCTCAAGCGCTTTACAAAGGAATTTGGAGGTTCGTCCGAAATTAACTTTTTTTAGTTCATTTTTCACAGGAAGACACTACTTTCTTTTAAAAGCACGGAACAAAAGGTTTTTCTCTTTACCTTCCCGCGGTTATTTCCTGTTTTATCTTAATTTTTTGTTTAGTTTTGTTTTTTACTCCCTCCCTCGCTTTCATTGACAACCTCCTCGCAATGTCAACCTTGTGTCTGCTTGGCCACGCCCACTCGTATAAAAGATCGCCCAATTACAGCTCTAAGAGAAGGAAAAGCGAGAACGTCCAATTTATTACGGGGCCAGCAAAAGAATGTTCATTTAGAGACTGCCTTGCGCTCCCCCCACTCACCCCCTCCTCTAGCGAGGAGAGACGGAGATGAGGACGGATATAGATGAGGAGAACGATGGAGAAGGTAGGGAGCGTTGCCATGGATACGGAGGCCCTGGATTCAAGGAGAAGATCGATTGACACTCGGCATCTGACTCGCCTGAACGCAAGTAAGTGATGAGGGAATAAGATGAAGATCTAGAATATTCCCTCCTCACTTTCCAAGTACATCAAAAGGGTTATTGTCCTTGATTATTATGTAATTTAGTAAGCTTTTTTATTAGTCCGCAAAATCGATGATTATCATTGGAGTCAAAGGAATGCGCTTCTGTCTTCAGTTTAATTAAAGTTGCAAATATATAAAAAATACGCAGCGAAGCATACAAGGATTAGAAATTTTTTTAATGACAATCATTTTAATGAATTGTAAGTGTAGTTGTTGCAATATATATGAGATTGAATTATTCTTCAGAATTTTAGCCTTCAATATCTTAGAAAAATTCCATTTATTTCATTGAGAAGTTGTTAATTATTTTTATAAATTTTATTCATTACATAAATTCTTACGTACAAATAAAGTAAGTGTAAATTCATAATACCCTTGAAGCGATTGAGAAAATAAATAACTATTTATTACTTATTTATTGATTATATATATGTACATAGTATTGAATGGATGATAATTATGAATATTGAGAAACACTATTATGAGGAAATAATGCACAAAAGACAATTAATGCTTTTTTTAGTGTTGCTTTGTTTTTCGATGTAAACTCTAAAGTCTGTTATGCATAATTGAAGCATAATATCAATACCATTGGTTCCCAAACATCACAAATTTGTTTTACAAGTTTTACTAGAAAACCATTGATTACATTTTAATTCAATATTTTTTTGCAAGTTTAATTCTTTAGAAATTATATGATTTTTTAATATATAACCTAGTATATAAGAAACTTAAGATTTTTCAGAAGAACATTTCCTTCATTCATATTGTCAAGAATCATTGTCTTATGCTGTTTTCAGAAATAATATCGTTATAGTTGCAGGAAACTATTTAAACAGGAAAAACATTCATAACAGAAATAAACGAATCTTTAGATATTTGTTAAAAGAATGAAGTGAACGTAGTTATTTTTTGATCAAATTCAATAATGCCACTGTCTACAACATTCTTCAATTTAGTCACAATGATTTCGTCCTATGTATGATTAATTTTATTTAAAATAATGTAAAGCGAAGTCGTTACATCAATGTAAATAAAATAAAATAAATAATAAATTAAATATAATATAAACAAAATTAAATTAAAATTGTAATTATTTATTAATATTTTGTATTAATTTAATTTAAAATTGATTATTATGTGCCTTAAAGTCACATTATATTGCACTAAGAAATTAAGAAAATAATGTCAATGTATTTATTTGATATATAAGAAAGAGAAGGGATTTTTTTTTGATTTGCATAATTTTTTAAATTAATGAAAGATTAAGCAGCTAAAATATAGAAATGATCATTTGGATTATAGAAATCCATCATGTGGGTAGTGATTAATTATTTTAATTGATTTCAGATAGAAGGAAGCCATATTTTATTACATCTCATTACGAAAGTATTTAAATGCATAATTAAATATACAAAGTCCATTTAAGACTAATTTTGGAAATTATTTTCGGAAATTACGTAAGGTTTTTTTCTCTCCAATATAAAATCA
This sequence comes from Latrodectus hesperus, assembly GCA_037975125.1. NCBI lineage: Eukaryota > Metazoa > Arthropoda > Arachnida > Araneae > Theridiidae > Latrodectus > Latrodectus hesperus. Next base: position 53,348,227 of record CM075855.1, read on the forward strand.
GTAAAAGTACTTGTCTTCTCATCAATTTATGGTTAAGCATTTTCTTACAAAATTGTAGTCAATCCTTTGTGATGTTTTTATGTATACTATTAATTATTATTGTTTGATGATTTTGAAGCTATTTTAGTTTATCATTTTTCTCTCTTATATAATCCCGTTTTAATAATTAATAATTTTTAATGTATTACTCTAAAGAACTTTTCTTGGAATTATGATGAATTTTACAGAAAACTTTTTATAAAATTAAAGTTTTGTTTAATTTATAAAAACCATAAAAAATTATATAAATCAAACACATTATTTTAATTGATATTTATTTCTTATGCAAATATTTATGTAAAATATATTAAAGAAACAAGGATAAACTTGGAATTTTTAAATAAAAGCATTTTTAAGAATACGAACAAAATTCTTGAACTATAATTATTAATCCATAATGTAAAATTTTATCAGTTTTTAAGCATATTTAAATATTTTATCTTTATTTTGTTGAAAAAAAATCATTTTGATGTATCATATTTATATAAACTTTAATTCGGCGTAATGCAATATTATAAATCCTAAGAAATTATCATTATAATGTAATATTATTCTATTATTTAACAATATTATTGTTATTAAGTTTGAAAAATCAAATAATGAAATTAAGTGGACTCTTGTCAATTTATTAAAACATACATTTTCTCTAAGAAAGACTCTCCAAAGTACTATAATAAACTACTCAAATAACAAAAAATATGGTTGTCATAAATTTGCAAAAAATAAAAACGTGTGTGTAAGTTGATACGTTGTGATAGCTGACAGGAGGAACCAAAACCTATTAGAAAAAATAAATTGATGAATGAAAAAAGTCATATCCATTCTAAAAGTCGGAAGCTGAGAAAGTTACGGCATTTTATAAGGGCTAAATTAGCTAGTCGAAAAACACGTCGGTGAAAGTGAAAGGAAATATATATTTTCGTCGACTGTAACCATCCATAGTTTGTTACTTCTTCAGAAGGATGGATGTCTTAATTCAGGTGAAGACGAGCTTTTGAAGAAGAAGGAAAACGTCGTGGCTGATTGGTTGTCTCATCATGTTTTTTCGGAGCATTCTTCTTCTTCCTTCGTAAAATATCTTTAAATTAACTTAGGAAGAAGAATTATGTGACGATTGCTTAAGAAATGATGTCTTTTATTATAAAATAATGTCTATGTTAACTTTTTTATTTTTCCATCATTATAGGATTAAAGTAACAAGATTTCATCTTACTGCTTTCTATTTTAAACTATCTATGAAAGTAACTAGAAATAAGGAAAATCTTAAAATACTGGTTATAATAATCTGGTTCCAAAAATTGAAAATGTCACGAATTTTAAAGTTTTTTGAAGTTTTTATGAAATAATGAAAAGTAATATATAGTATTTCCTAAAAATGAAGATTCTTAATAAAAATATCTAATTCGATTTGTATAGATGCATCGCATGAATTTATTAAAAATTTATGATCATATGTAAACGCTGTTTCAAATCATTTCTCATACTGTTGGAAACAATTTATTTCAATATAAAAAATTACAGCAACAGCAAATAGAATCATTTTCATTTTGTTAATTAAGTATAACCGTGGTTGTTCATTTATAATATTTGAGAAAATGGGAAAGGGAGTTTTCAAAAAAAGTACAAGTTAGCTAACAAAACTTCAGGAGTAATTTTGTAAATTTCATTGCCATTTTATTTTGAAAATATTTTAAATATACAAACATGATTGATATATATTATTTTTTTTAATTTTCAACACACTCCTATATTGTTCCAACTGCTGAAGTTCTGTAATAAATTTTTGATTAGCGGATGTACATGCCATGCGACAATATTCAAAAACATTTTTGAATTTAGAAACACTGATTATCAAAACATAATCTAATTTTCTTTATTCTCAAATAGAGTAATATACAAGACTTTTAAGGGATTGTGTTCTAAGATTAAATTAAAATAATATTCTTTGCTTATCCGTGTAAGTGAAATTAAAAAGTTTTGAAGTTATGCTTGATTAATTTGTGTTTAAATAAAAACATCAAGTTTAATTTACAACAAATATCAATTGTTGGATGAAAATAAATCAATACTTTTAGTACTTTTTTTTTAAACATTTAATAAATTTCCCTTAAATAGCTCAAAACATACAATTAATATAATAAGTGAAGAGAATTGAAGTTTTTGAATGTATCTCAAGACGTTTCAAATATATTTTAGAATTCAATAAATCTCGTATTTCGATATTTCTTCCCTACACAAACGAAGCAGCGAAATAATCTTCCTCTCTCTCTCTCTCTCATTATCATTTATAACTGTTTCCAAATTATGTGACACAAATTTAGATAAGAACATTTTTTAACATCTGAAACTTAAAATATTGAAAATATTTCAAATTATGTAATACAAATGTAAATAAGTTACTTGGTTTTTCAGTTTATATTTAAAAAATTTTGAAGGTTTGTATTGCTATCAGTGTTGCTGCATAATTTTAACTCTCGAGTTCAAAATGTATTAAATTTATTGAACTGCTTACATAAGTATGTGTAGAGCCCGTGGCTCTAAGTGAGTATATATATATATATATATATATATATATATATATATATATATATATATATATATATATATATATATATATATATATATATATATATATATATATATATATATATATATATATATATATATATATATATATATATATATATATATATATATATATATATATATATATATATATATATATATATATATATATATATATATATATATATATATATATATATATATATATATATATATATATATATATATATATATATATATATATATATATATATATATATATATATATATATATATATATATATATATATATATATATATATATATATATATATATATATATATATATATATATGTATGTATATGTTCTAAAATTTGAAGTTTTTCGTTTCATTGGGAGCAAGAGTCTAAGCTAATTTACAGACATTAATCTCTCCCCCCTCACTACTGCTATCTACAATTCCAGAAATATTTCTTAAAGAATTCTTTCTAAATATGTATTTCTTTTATTATTCTAGTTCTTATTATAATTTTTCATTTTATTTGATTTTATATTGCAATTTACTGATACTTTTACGAATTCATTCTATCAGAAAGCACGTAAAAATATTTTAATTACCATTATTAAATACATATTTTTTTAAATACTTCTATAATAATACATTAAAATTTAAACAAATTATTGAGCCATTCGAGTTGTGAATAATTTCTTGTTAAAATAGAAACTGTTTTTCGCACTGTGAAGGAAATAAAATTGAAAGCATGAAAAGTAATAATATTTTAATCGATCTTTCATGTGCTTGTTCATGTACATTCCACCTCAGGCATGTATTCTATTGATTTCCATTTCTTGAATAAGTCTTCAAGAATTAATACGCAAATCACTATATTCAAATGGAATTCTAGCATGCACCCAATATCAAATATTTATTTTATAGCTGTTTTGTTTGGAAATTAAAAGTAAATTTTAAGTGAAAAAGGTAATGGAATTGTTATGATTATTTAATTGTGAAAAGATATTTCAATCAATAACTACGCAGTTAATATTTTCAAATAATGTTGCTTATTTTCGAAATTCGTGTAACCAAATCATAAGTATTAGTTCATTTGAAAGTCTACATAAATAGTTATTTGGAAATATTGTTATATTCAATCAAATGCCTGAGTATCAAACACGGCATTTAAGGACAATAAATTTATTTTTATTTATTTTAACAAACCCAGCTTAGGAATTTATAGTCTGATCTTAAAATTTACATGTACGATAAATTCAAACAATCAACAAAGAAATAATTTTAAATTTGAAGATATTTTTTAGATATTAAATAATATATGTAGTAAAAAATTCAAAATTTTACTGATGTTTATTATGAATACCTTCTATAATTACAAGTAAAACAATGTTGCAAAATACGTGTAATTTTAAAAAAATGATTACAAAAAAGAATTTTTGAGTTGTGATGTTATCATTTTTTTGTGAAAATATTTTAATTAAAATGGATGTCACAATTCAAAAGTATATTATAAGAAGCTTTATTTTCTAAATTTTTAGTTTTAAACAAGCATTATATAAAATCTATAGCACTGAAAATGGGTGATATTCCATGGAGAAACTGCATATGTAACTTTTTGTAAATAATTATTGCACTTACTTGCCCTTTTGACCTAAGTTTTTCACAGCTGATTTCGTTAATCAGAATATTTAAAATAAATCAATGATTATGAAAACTTTTTGAAAGGAAGCAGTAGAAACGAAAACTTTCATAGGTTTTGTCGAAAAGTAATTTGTTAAATTTGACAATTTATAAATGGAATAAAGTTTTACAAGTTATTTTGTTCATATGACAAAATTGTTAGTTATTTGCAACTTATTTGTAAATTTAAAAATAATTATTACAATAAATGAAAATATTAAGCTCGGATGTTTAATAAATAAAAATAATAAAAAAAATAGGAACTAGAGTATAAAAAAGAATGGTATTATGAAACTCATTTATACGCTACAGGGATTCTTACATTTGATGTGCTTTAAAAATCTTGAACCTTTTTTTACAAAAAATAATAAACTGCATTTATTACCTATTATAGAAATAAATAGATCCTTTCTTGATTTTCAAACTCTGGAATTTTTTGAAATAGCCTTGATATTCTATCCAAAAATTGTCTTTATAACTATGGGCAATAATTTTTCACTTTAAATTTAGTTTCTTTTAAGTATAAAAAAATAATTTAAAAATATAATTAAACAAAAAATGCTTAAAATAGGAATAGCAGAATTGATTTCTAATGAAAATTTATATATTAAAATATTTACATTATTCTAAAATCTCAAATTATTTAAATCTTTTATATGAAAACATTAAGTTAATAAAAATCTATGACGTGTTTCAGTATATACATTGAAAATTTTATATTTAAACTTTCATTAGATAAAACAAAAAATTTATTATAGCAATTCATAATATCTTACTTTCTTATTTAATTAAATATCCACCTCTTTGAATAACATTTTTATACTAAAAACTTTCTACAGTTTTTAAATTGAAATACCGATTAAAAAATTAAGAAAAAGATTCTGCAATTATTTATGAGAAAACTCAGTCATATTAGTCGTAAAATATTTCAAAAACGTTTTAATCTTAACGGAAGGCCTAAAATAGTGTTTAACCTAACCTAAATTTAAATTAAATGTAGACTTTAAGAAAAAAGAACCTCCCTTTTTGTACAGATAAAAAAATATAGATTTTGTTTTTTATAAAAAAATAATTTTTTAATCTTATTTTTTGGATTAGATTGTTTACTATCATTCAAAAATATTTGAAAGAGGAAAAAAAAAATACAAATTTTCAAGCTTTAAATGTTTCCAAAAATGCAAATTTTCTAAGAATTCTTATTTAATTAAGGCATTAACTCCCCCTAAAATTAAAAACCAATATTTTTTTTTTCAAAATACTTTTAAAAAAAGACGGTAAAGCTGTCTTCAATTACAAGGAAGAGGGTAACTTGAATCTTCACTGCGGTTGACTCCTGACTGCAGAAGTATTGGGACAACGAGATGCGTCTTGTCAACTCTTAATCAAGACGGGATGGACCGTTGATTTACACCCCCAGGAAACCCGCCTCTTTGCTGTTCCCTTAATCCTTGTAGGAAAGTTCCGGTCGAACGCTTTAAAACAAACAGATGAAAAGGAAAGCCGACTTTCAGCTGCTGGTATTGCTTGGAAAAAGGCTCCTAGATTTATAGGCGGAGGGAACGGAGAGTGATTTGCGAGCGCGGGTTCAACCCACCTGCAAAGCACCCCATTTTAATTTATGATGTGATGAAACACAGCTCTCGACCCCCTTCTCTAAGCGCAAAGCATTTTCAGAGAGGCTGTAAGAAGCGCGTAACAGAAGCATTAAAGACGGATGAGCGCTCACAAAGGGAGAATCGACATAAAAATAGGGATTTCTTTTGCTAGGAAATTAAAAATTGTCAGAAACACATTATTTTTCCGCAGAAGAAGGGAATTTTGTTATAGCATTATGAAGTAGTAAGTTTCGAATGGATTTTTTTAAAATTTGCATTTTGTAATTTGTTTTAATAATAAACACAATACACAGTGATTAGCATTGCTTTTAATAAAAGGCACTCGAGTTGTGCCAAACCGGAGCAAAAGTGGCAGAACAACATAAAAATGATAGATAATTTTTATAATAATTTATATAACAACCATTTTCTATTCATTTAATAAGACGCTCGAATTCTACCAATCCTCATTCATTCACTGGAACATACAATTAAACATTTAAAAAAACGACAATAACACAATGATGAACAACTAATATTGATGTATAATCAAAAGTTGGCCGACCGATGGCTGAGTGGTTAGCGTTCCTGGTGCTTGAGCTGCGGGTCTCGGGTTCGAATCCCGATTCGGGCATGGATGTTACTTTCTTTCTCTGTTTTCTCTGTCCTTTCTTTGGTGATGATAGTATGAATGTGACCCACCCTATAAACGGGGTTGTGGTGGTATGGCGCGGGCACAGATTCACAGGTGTCCGCTGGGTAACGACAAATGAGAAGCAAATTCTGGCCTTGTTGTGGCATAGGGTTCGTCACCCAAATGCCCACCGTTGGAAAAAAGAATCAAATATTTTACGAAATATTTTATGATAATTAAAAATTTAATTTTACAAGTCATTTTTTAAAATTTTACAATTATTATTTTATATAATTTTAACGTATCATTATTAACTCCGATCCTGATAAGAAGAGATAAATTTTATTTTTGTTTCTTAATTTTCTATTTTCTTTCTTAACAATTTTACTTATAATTTCTAATTATATATATATATATATATATATATATATATATATATATATATATATATATATATATATATATATATATATATATATATATATATATATATATATATATATATATATATATATATATATATATAATACATACATATATATATATATATATATATATATATGACTCCCTCATTGCATTTTTTATTCAATGCACATTTGCCGTGATACTGCCTTTTACATGCTGATTAGTTGCGCCATTTTCGTGCAGGTGCGGACAAGTGGAGGACCCTTCCAAACTATAGGGAAAACTACGCAAGCTCTGATGCAAGTAATTGATGATGAATGGAGCATTATGCATCTACGCTTTCGATCATGCTATACAATTCATGACACATGAATAACGGGATATTAAATGCAATCTGCTTGTAATACTGTACTGAAGCATTCATTTTGTAAATGAAGAATTGCAAAGAGAATCATTTTAGTTATTAAAAACACTGTGGTAAAATTCTTAAGTGAAATAAGACAAAATCATCTTCATCTTTTAAGAAATTGTTAGCTTTTTTGCTTAAAAGAATGTTTTATTTTTTATTTTAACTATCCAACCATATTTTAAAATTTTTCTACCATTTAAATTTTTTTTTAATATGATAAGTATGGCTTGAAAACTAGACAGGGAAAGTTAGTTCTTTTAAATATGCAAATGAGTTATTATATAATACTATAAAAAGTATTTATTGTATTATATAAGAATTCAACCGTAAGAAAATTTTGCTTTTATTGAGAATTAATAATGACTTGTATAAAGAATTTGAAAGTAAATTTAGAAAACTGAAAGTAAATAGGTTCCCAATAATATTAAGTTTTTAGGAGTTTTTGTATATCAATATTGTAATAAAAATAATGAAAATGTGAATACTTCAGCAGATTTTTTTGTCAAGTTTAATCATTATAATAAATTGCACAGTATTATAATTTGAAAACTACAAACTTGTGTAATATATAGAATTTTGCGGAATTGTCGCAATTTCTGGCCTAAGAATGTGCATTTCAATATTCAACATGCGTTTATCAAACTCTGAAACGTTTACTTTTGTGTCCTTTGTTTTTTTTTAAAAAAAAATATATAACAAGCTTGTTAATTTCACTTTGAGATGAATTTATGAGATTTTCATTTCCTTTTAACACTTTTTTTCATTAAATTTTTGTGTTAGAGTGCCCTAGATGACTTTATTTATGTTTAAAACACAAGAGAACTACAATTAACTTCCCAAGAGTGTTTACATTTTGCATGCAAATTAAGCAAGCAATTGCATTAGTATTAGTGGCTTATTGTAAACAAAAAATTACTACGTACGAGTTGCGATTTGTTTTAATTTGCGTGTAAAATGTTAGCAAAATTACATTTGTGTTTCGCTATATAAGACTATTTTTAATCTGTCTTCACACACCCACACAAAATTATATTATTTCAAAACTATTTTGCATCTTATATATCAGTCATTACTTCTAAGAATAAATTAAAAAAATCATTTCTATAGAAGTTGGTAAAATTTATCATATATATAGATCCCTAAATAATTAATTTATTCAAAGATGCACTTTAATAATCGAAACTTTTTAAACATGATCCTATCAGTTTTAAACATGCTTTAGAAGATGTCATATAATATATGTAATTTTCTACATTTAAGCAGTGCTTCTATGGATTTTTTTGTTGCTGTATAGATGCTGAATAATTATCATTATTATTATTATTTAAATTATTTGTTAATTTATCAATTGTTATTGCGTAGTAATTTTTTGTTATTACATAAATGCATACATGATTATATTATACAAAAATTGATTCATTATCATTTTTATTATTTGCTTAATTATTTTTATTTTAATTATATTTTTCTATAGTAAAAAGTTTTAGCAAGCGAAATTTAAAAGTTACTCTTCATTTTGTTACCTGGAAACCTTTATTACCAAGAACTCGACTTTGCCTACGCAAAGAGTTCAACTTTTCTTTATGTCACTTGCAAACATTTTTAATTCAGATTTAATACGTCGTAGGAAACTAGCTCACCAAGTGGTTTTACTTGGTTTAAGTATCCAAAGAAGCTAAAATTAGAATTCACTCACAAAATATGCTTCATTTTGCAAACCACCTAATTAATAACTTCAAAAAAATATTTGACCAGAAAACACGCAAAACGTGCCTTTCAAATCCCTCTAAGTAACCTTATTTCAGCATTACTGATATCAAAGTTTCATTTTCGATTGCAGAAATTGTAAGTCAAAAAATTCATGATCATAACTTGAATTATTTTGTTATCAGATGCGCAAGAAGTTATATCATCTTTAATTTGACAAAACAAAAAAAAAAATTTCATTTTACAGTGAAGAATCTCACAATAATAAAAGGAAATAAGTGACCGAAAACACGCTAATGATCCCTAGGGGGGAAATGTTTTTCAGGTATTGAATAATCGTCACCTCTAATGGCATGACACTTAATGCAAAAGATCCAACTTATGACTCTCATATGTGCCTTCAAAAAAACCAATTTGCCCAAAACCACTTATATACGACCTTTATCCGCCTCCACTGCGCTGTGGCATGTGACTTGTTGATCCAATAATCTCTCCCCCGCCTCCATAATCATCGCTCCCAAAACACCATATCAAAGTCGATATATATTAAAAAGGGGGACATTCTCCTTTTCATCTCCCTCCTTTTTTTCTTTTTCCCCCTCTTCCACCAAAGTGGGCATCAGCAGGAGGATAATATTCCATAGAACATTACGCTTATACCCTCTTGTCAGCGCAGCGGGGCGTACGGAACATATTAAATCTCGTTCCCCACCACCCCACATCATGACATACCCTCCCGCGTTCTTCGAAAGAGAAGGCCATGAATGGATGATATGAGGTATTTTCGCGCTTCATGGTCCCGCGTAATGTGGTCAGTAGGGATCCGAATTCAATGGGAATGGGGAACAGAGGAAGATGTGGGGTTGAGCGGAACGAAGAAACGTAAAATTACGAATTCTGCCTCCACGTGTGCAGTGCACGTGCGTGAAGTTTTATTGTTGCTCAGCAGTGTTTTGCGGGGAGAACGGGTGTTCCAATTTATCGGTGTTAAGCCTAATTATATTATTCTCCTCAATTTTAAGCTGAATATTTTGAAATGAGCAAAATTTAAATTTAGAAAACATCATTTAATTTATACTTTGCACTTAATTAATTTTGCCATTTGATTACGGTAAACAGCTGCATATTATGTCTTTATTGAGATAACTCAAACTGTCTTTTTTAATCCGCTTTTAAGGTTTAATATGTATTGTTAATATAAAAATTTAATAAATAATAAGAGGAAATTTAATACAATGCACTCGTAAAAATAATAGCAAAAATTATTTGAAATTTATACTTTGCACTTAATTAATTTTGCCATTTGATTACGGTAAACAGCTGCAAAATATGTCTTTATTGAGATAATTCAAACTGTCTTTTTTAATCCGCTTTTAAGGTTTAATATGTATTGTTAATATAAAACTTTAATAAATAATAAGAGGAAATTTAATACAATGCACTCGTAAAAATAATAGCAAAAATTATTTGAAATTTATACTTTGCACTTAATTAATTTTGCCATTTGATTACGGTAAACAGCTGCAAATTATGTCTTTATTGAGATAATTCAAACTGTCTTTTTTAATCCGCTTTTAAGGTTTAATATCACTCGTAAAAATAATAGCAAAAACTATTTGAAATTTTACTAAATAAAAATAACTTATATTTACTAAATATAAGTTATTTTTTCCTTTTTTTTTCTAAGTATATGCATAATTTTGGAACATTTACTTAAAGAATTTACTTTGTACTATACTGAAGTGCATTTTTTGATGTCCAGTTATATATCATTATAAAGTAAAATTATAAAATAACTAAAGTACTCTTCTTTATGAATATCGAAAATTTTTATTCAAAGGCAATATTCATTGAATTAAATTTAATAGTGTCATAATTCAAAAAGATTAAGTAAATTTCTTTTTTGTAAAAAATATATGCAAACTTACAGAAAATAAAAATATAATGTCTGAATTTCTGAAAGAAAACACAGAAAAATTTAAAATTTTTTGATTATAATTATTTGAAGAGTTTGTTATAAGCTAAATTAATTGTCTTAAATTATGAAAACGAATTTTAATTTGTGATAAATAAAAAGTTTTGTATGCACAGAATTAGATATTCTGTTTAAATTAAATATCGTAAATTTCATCTGTGAGCACTTAAAATTCTAAATTTATTTTCAAAGCAATGTCTTGTTTGATAGTTAAATATTCTTCTGCATATTGTTATATCCTCGAGAAGGATCTTTTCAAATTTCATTCCTAATGACATTTGAATATGACTCACTATCTCATTATTCCATCAATACATTATGCTGTAAATATACAAAAGAATTTCTATAGCAACTGTTGTCAAATTATCCACAAAGAGTAGGTCATAAGCTTCTTAAAAAATTAGAGTTAAAGAAAACTAGCACAAAGTAAAGAATAAATATTTTAATGTATGAATGCTTCAATCCATAAAATATAGTGACAAATAAAAGGAAACATATATTAACTTTTTCTAAGCAAATAAGTAGAGAATCTATTTTCTTATTTTAGATTTCATGGTTTAAACCAATAATTCACAATCTTTTTTTTTTTAAACCATAAAGTGTTTGTTTCTGTCGTTACAGTTAAGATCCTGTGTGAATACGCCATTTCATTACGATTTTTATTAGTTTAAAATATCCATGACGTTAAATAACGTTTCATCATGTCACATTGTATTGAGACGATGCTGTAAATCCGACTTGTCGACGAATTTGCTGCCTGCCTGCAAATCGCATTCTTCGAGCGACAGCAAACAAGGCGAAAGTCATCATCGAACTCCTGAGAATAGTGTCGAAGTTTGTTTTGTCGAAAATCATTAAACGATTTCTTATATTCAGACCAAAACATCGGTTTAAAAAGCCGTTTTCCATTGATTTAAGCCATTAAAACGTTGACAAAAGAACAGAAGAAAAAGCAAAACGAAAAAGACAAAATAAAACATCCACTTTATGGTTAGTTTAAATCAGCAAGGATGATTTAAAATTTTAAAAAATTCATTAATTAATAGAATTATAATTACGATATTTGTAAACAATCTCTTTTGAATCTTAAGACTATTGCCTAGCTTACGCCAACATTCAAAATTTATTTTAATTAATATTGCTGGGCACAGGTGCCGTATAATCCAGGATGCCGAAATTCTGAGATTGGCGATTTTCTGGCGGATTTTTTTATGTATCTAGCAACCTCTTTTATTACGTCATACATATTGAGACATATAAGAATTATGCAGAAAATTCTATTTTGGTATGCCTAGTATTTACGTCATCGCGAACATCACGATACGTCCTCTTGGCAACATTTCTTCATCGCCAAAAAAATTCAGAATTTGGAATCATGGCTCATACGGCATCTGTGCCTATTGCTGAAATAATAAAAAGCAGATTTGTAAAACATGGGATGAAAAGTTCTTTAATTTTTTTTTCCATCGCGGACACTTATAACAATTTTAAAATTTAGATGCATAAAAAGAAAAAGATAAGTTTAAAAGTTGCTTACTTTCTTGTAAGACAAACCGTAAAGTAGTTTATGATAACAATTTTGAATATAAAATAAAGTAATATAGTATGTACAGCAAAAACAAAAGTACGTTTATTACTTTACTCATATATAAGAAAAAGCATTTTGATCTTTACGATATACATACATTTCTAAAATCTGCGGGCGCTCGAGGTACAGTGATTGAGAATCACTGGTTTACATGGTGGATACTTAATTGATATAATTATAAATTTTGTTTTGTTCTCTTTATCCTAATCAGATAGTTTTATACGGTGAAACTCTTTCACTTGTATTACATTCACAGAATTTGATGTCCATCTGCCGATGAAGTGCCATGTTGATATTAGTGTATAATGTAGGTGAAAATCTTTTCATTAAGATTGTCGTAATTAACTCTTTTGAATTGACTCAATATAAATAGATAACCACATATACAATACAATAGTAATAATACAAATCGATAACAAACTATAATTACAATAATAATAAACTCTAGAATAAATTAAAATGAATTAACAAGCAATTGCGCCTTATTTCTATTGTCATTTGAGTTTTGTTCTGAACAAGATTATTACGTAATAAATAAATTGGCCGTAACTATCAATTTTAAGAAATTGAATCCCTTGCCTATTCAAAGAAAAAAAGTGCAGTGCCGTATTTCTTTCCAAAATCTCTCTTCAAAATAGAAAAATAAAAGGGTTTAAAGGAACTTGTTGCTACTTTTCGAAAGCATTCATAACGTGTAATATCTTGAGCAACATTTTTCAATCCTTTTATCACAAATAGAGCGGCATGTCTCATCTTGTCAGGACAGAGAGTCCATCATTGCTGCGTTAACTTGTTTGGAACTAAATGGTTCTCTCAAAATCCTTTGGAAACTTGTATTTATTACGACCGTATGAGGGAACGGCATTCCGTTTATGAAAAACCTCCTCGAAATTTCTGGAATTCTAAACTCTCTCCTTTGCAAGCCTTGCAAATATTCATTTCTCTCGATATCAGACCATTCTGTCTTGAGTTGGCACATTCCCGGCATGCCTCTTACATTTTCTTCGAATGGCACACATTTTTGTCGCCATTTTGTCATGCTTTAACGGCGACTCAAGTTTTACTCAACTACGATGAAGTATTATTTTATAATTTGATTTTTTTTCGTATTTTGTATTTTTCTTTTCACAACTCATTTGAACTTTCTTTTTTCAGTCAGAAGGAGATAGCATATCGATGTCGCATAGCGTAGAATTATAAAGAAAAACAAAGCATATTACTTCAATGTATTTATCTATTTAATAAACATTTTTATCAGTTATTACATTAATGCTGTATATCATAAAAAATCAGTTGTAAATATAGTTATGTATATCAATGCCTAAATATATTTATACCTAATATCAGCCATAAATTATCATTGAGTCTATCACCTTTGTATTAAATTGTTATTTTAGGTTAGGAGATGGTAAAGAAGTAGATTTCATTTATATACAATGGTTTTAAATGATTGGAAAAAATTCAATTATGTATTGCATTATTCAAGATGAGTTTTAGGGTTCGATTTATTGCTATCAAGCAAATGTATACTTATTAAAATAATTAATTTTCTGTAAAAGTATTAAATAATTATACTCAGTGTGTTAAGTGTTATTAAAGATATACAGGTAATTGTTTGAAAAATGAACAATAGGAAATAAAAATATATTTCCTATTGTTCACTTTTTCAAACTTTGTCTCACATCAAGGAAGATATATTTGGGCACAGTTTATTTCAAGAATATCTAAAGTATTATGAAATTCACTTTTTTTTCAAACTTAACAATGTGTCTCAAAGTAAAATTTTATGTATCTTTCGTTTTTTATTGTACTTCATCTACGAGTAATAAAGGGAAAATTTTAAACCATAATATAAAATGAACTTAAAGGCAAAAAAGTCATCAAAAACTCCTTTATATTTCAAACAAAATAATGATGATGTTGTGTCCATGGATTTCGTGCAAAACCCCTAAATGTCCACAAAGCTGTCGAAGATAGCTCTGCCGATCTCTACAACTTTATCTGTAAAAAATAAACTCCATAGGATCCTCTATGCTGATGTTAAAAAGCTTGGACAGCATTGCTGGACAGCTGATGATGTGTTGTGGAGATAGTTGGGTGGTATCCGGGCAGTTAGGACAAAGCCTGGTGTAGCTCCTTTGTCCACATGAAGGAATTTTCATGACTTTCAAGTGTTTTATTCTAAGTCTGGCTAATATAGTTGAAATGGTTCTGTCGCTGTTTAATTCTAAAATGAAAATCTTTTAACTTGCTGGCAAATTAATTTTCGGCTGGCAACTACATTGGCGTCAATGAGGATCAAGCATTTGGATGTCTGAGAAGAACTATGGGCTTTTTTTTTTATCGAGTTCATCGGCTATCTCGTTGCCTGGTAAAACAAAGTAATAAAACTTGCAAATTCCTTTTAATGAACTTTTTCTACGGTAAAGACTACAAAAGTAATTAGATAAAAAAAATTGGTCCTTTACTGGCAGATTCCTCTGATAATTTAATTTAATTAAGATTAATTGCGTTAAAGAAATTGGAAAATATTTAGTTAGCAGTTTGTTTGAGAGGAGGATGAAAAATGATTAGGAAATATATGATCATTATAACGGTATATAATATGAAGCAAATAAATTTATGTAAAATGTAATAATAAAAGGATAAATTTAAAGAATAATATCGAAATATAATGATGTAAAATTAATTTTAAGAAGTAGTTAAAAACATTTGAGTAAAATTATTTGGAAAAACAATAGATATATGAATAATAAAATAATTTAAAAAAGACATCTCCATTTGAGACATCTTAATTAAATATAAGAGCAAAATCATAATTTTAAAAATAATTATTGCCAGATAATTAAATGTAATCATAACTAAATAATAAAAAATAGCATTAAGTAATTTTAAATACATTAAAACACAATTATTACAAAATGACCAAAAAAATTTAATTACATTAAATATAAACTCATTTATGTTTTTACTGTTTCATTAGGTAATTTGAATTTGCCTCTTTCCTAAAATGTATTATATTAATTAATTTGAAAAGTAGAAATTGGCAATATATGTGTAATTTTTTGCGAAGTGTAATAGAAAAATAATTGCCGTTTAAGTATTTTATATTTTTTAATTATAATTAAAAATATTACTACTTCTAAATCAATTTTCATTTTTTATATTCTTAATAGCTGGAAATTAAGTATTTCTCCAAAAAAGGTTACAGTTGCTCTCAAACTTAATTGATTTCAATTTTCCTAGGTTTTAATTTTCCATTGCCTGTTTTATTCGTTATTAAAAAATATTCAACCTCTTTAACCTATCTTTAGATTATTTATAAAATGGTCAAAATGTGCAAATACGTGATTATTTGTGAAAAAAAAATTTCCAAATGTTGCTAAATTTATAGAAAATATTGAGTTATGGAATGTAAATAATTCATTGAACACTCGGATGATGATTACAAACAATAATTTAAATTATTAAAAGAAAATGAAAAAAAAAAAACTATTTAACCCCAAACTGTCATTTTAAAAATGGGCATTTTTAAAATGTCGATTTGGAATAAATTCCCTAATCAAATTCCAAATCGACATTTTTAAAATGCAAATTTTAAAAAAACAATTTTAAGAATAAATAATTAACAATTTTATAATTTTTTTTTTATAAAATAAAAACTTTTTAAGTATATTTACAAGCCTCTACGTGAAACGAAATCTTTTGCTTGTTTCAGGAATTTATTAGTTTTATTACAATAATTAAAAATGTTATAGTAACTTCTTCTAAATAAAATTATTTTGTTTTTAAATAAATCCATTTACGTAATCAAATTATAGAAATATTAACTTATTTACCATGAGTTTTGGATAAGATAAAAAAATTAAAATAAATGAAAAAGTGCCTTGACATAACGGTTTGATTCTTTTAAATCAGCAATACGTATTGCTTTATCCATTTTTTGCACGAGGTTACAACATCACATCTTGCACCTGCAGATCTATTACAATATATTTGCTCAAGCCCCTAACAAATGGATAAAGAGGAAAGGAAACAGGAAAAAACGAATCATTTTGAAGGGGAAAAATAGTGATTCAGATTGTTCAGTTCTCGCTGGAACTAATCCATGCACTGTCATGTGGTGCACGACTAAAGTCACAGTTACGTGTCGAAAACATAAAAATAATCCTACGAAATTCAATTCTTTTGTCCATAGATGTGAATAACATTACTGAATTTAGTATAAATATTGTGGAAAATTTATTCTAAATATTTGAATGCAGTGTTAAAATCTGAAAAATTTCAAATATTTATTTGAAATGTTTTTATATTTTAAATATTACTTTTTTATATATAATATATAACAAAACAAAACTAGCTGAATTAATTTAAAAGCTAACAATTCTTCAAATATTTATTTATAAAAGGTATTTTTAGAAAAATAATAAATTATTTTATTTGCCTAAATTTGAATATTAAATCTTGGAGAATAAATGTTCGTGAATTGAGGAAAATGTTGGGAAAACGAAAATATTACAAGTGCATAAAGAAGATTTTGATTAAATTAATAAAGCTTGTTGTTTTTACAATAAAGAAAATTCTCATTCAAAATCCTCTTCAGGAAAAAATATTTTTGCTGCTTGTACAATTTAACATTCATACTTTTTGATAATGTGTAGGAAAACACAAATAAATTCATATTGTTTTATGTATTTTTAATCAAAGTTATGAGTAATTTTAAAGTATACAAGCAAATTAAGTTTATGTTTCATTTTCTTCCATTGCACTATAGTTTTCAAAACTAACATGTTTTTTTCAAAACATTTTGTATTCACATACACATATTAATTAGACATGTCTTAACAGCAATAAATGTGTTCTTGCTAACATTTTAGTAATAGCCAAACAGAGATTTTAAATAATATTCTTTACTTAACAATATATAATCATTATAAATATTACCATGGCATGATAAGGTGTTAATCCATATTTTGTGGGGTATTATTGAATATTTTAATTTAATATTTTCCATTATAATTTTTTTATACATAACTATCAAAGATTATATTATATGATGTATAAGATATATTACAATTTATTATTAATAACTTAATTAGTGATTGTAATCACTATATGTCTAAAAGTAAATAATTGTATCAATTAAAAATATTATTTAGAAATGCTTAAATACATTTCTAATATTGTCAACAGTTAAATAATGATTCATTAATTTGTAACAATGATTAAATGATAAAATTATATTTTACTTTTGCACACCATATTATACAAAATTTATTTCAGTTTTTAAGAAATTTCTATACGATTCTCTTATTTAAAAATTAGATATTAAAAGTAGATTTTTGAAATATCAAAAAATTACTTATTTCTTCCACTTAGTTTAAGGAATTTCTACTCTTTTAAATATAAAATAATGAAAAAATCTAATCTACCTCAGATCTGATCCCGTTTAAAGATAAGTAACAACTTTCTCTCTCCACTTACTGAGCGGTCGCAATTTTTCCCCATAATTCTCCCCTTTTTCAATAGGTCTGGGTGACAAGAAAATGATTTATTATTGTGCAATATTACGTGAGCTAAGTTTAGTCACATCCCTCCAACTTCTTCCCACAACGAAAGAGCAGGTCCTTATCGCTTGAAACATTTCATTTTATATAATGTGAAATGTTTAAGGAAAAGATTTTAACGAGAATTTTACGGCAAAGGGATTATTTTTTTCCATACAAAATGATAATGTGATAGAAATGCTTGGAAGATTTTATCATTTCTAAATAAGATAAGATCAGTTTGAAATAATTTCAACAATTTTTTTTTGCTTTATTATTTTTTTGATAATAAATTATTTTTTAAGCTTTCTCCTGTTTTTAAAATTTGATTTATGTGTGTACTCATATTTAAAAACTAATTTACTTTCCAATTTAATTATATGTAGATTATAGTATCAGATGTTTCACTTTTTGAAATTTGCGATATCGTAGTCTACTCATCTGCGGCATCTTCTAATTTGTACTCATATTTAAAAACTAATTTACTTTCCAATTTAATTATATGTAGATTATAGTATCAGATGTTTCACTTTTTGAAATTTGCGATATCGTAGTCTACTCATCTGCGGCATCTTCTCTTGAAATTTGCGATATCGTAGTCTACTCATCTGCGGCATCTTCTAATTTGTACTCATATTTAAAAACTAATTTACTTTCCAATTTAATTATATGTAGATTATAGTATCAGATAATTCACTTTTTGAAATTTGCGATATCGTAGTCTACTCATCTGCGGCATCTTCTAATTTGTGATACGCGAAGCAAATTTAATTTCATAAACCGGTAACTGTTGCTTATTGATTACATATTATTTTTAAATGAAACAAATTGTGTTTTAAAGTATCATTTTCTACATGAAACATATTTGTTTTGTTATATAAAAGTATTTTTTATTTATAAAAAATATTCGTTACGTGCATTGTTTTTATGAATTTAAATAGGTAATTTCTTTCGAACAGCTTCTTCAAGATCAATATTTCTCTAGTTCCAAAACATAAAAAATAATATACTTGTGCCCACGTGTTCAACTTTCCCTAGAATGTTGAACATGCGTTCTTCTCATTTTTTTCGGCATAATTGTCTCGCGACATTTCTATTCAAAATTTCGATTAAAATACTTGAAAATTTTTTAATCTATACTTAAGTATATATATATATATATATATATATATATATATATATATATATATATATATATATATATATATATATATATATATATATATATATATATATATATATATATATATATATATATATATATATATATATATATATATATATATATATATATATATATATCTTACGTGATATGATCATTCATGTAATTGAAAATTTTTTGCTTTTCATTATTCTCAATTTTGTTTTTGTAAGTTTCTACGCGCGCGCGATTTAATATCTCTAATTTAATCTGAATTATTATGAATTCAGATTAAACTTTCTTGATACTTTTAAACATATGTCTTGGAAAATATATTTCCTCCAATTTATTGCACACACACAAAATTGAAAGCTATAATTACATACTAGAATTTTTTTTTATCTCTAATTGATTCTGTATAGACTGAGTTTCCATAGCTTTAATTAAAATCCTCAGTAATGTCTCATTCTTTTTAACTGTTTTTCCTTGGGTCCCTTAACAACTTCAAATTTATTTCTCTGGTTTAAAAGTCTCATTTATGAGTCACTGAGAGTCTAAATTTGTAAATTTTGAATTATATTCATTTAAAATTATACTTCTGGGGCTTTAGTAGCCTAGAGGTTAGGGCATCGGTTAATCTGTGGAATCGAAAGTCTTGTGGCCGGTCTTTGAGCACTTACCATGGGTATAATGGTCTGCAAAAATCCTCCCTCCTTTGAGCAATGTCAAAATGGAGAGGGTTGATGGATCCTCTGGAGGAAAATCGAGTTTGGCTTTTACAAGTCTCATACTCTCAACAACAACAACAAAATTACACTGCTATTCAAGTACTATTTGGTAAAAGAAAATAATCAAAAACTATATTCAACTAAAAATTATATTACTCTTTCTTAATGGTGTTGAGAGTATTTATACCAGTATCTTCTTTAAAGCAATGTAATGATTTGATGCGATCATTAAGTGCAAGTTATTGATAACGGCAATGAAATGAATTCATTACATAAAACGAAAATTTTACACCAATAGTTTAACTTTAGCAATATTTATTTTTACAGTTTGTGTATCTGAAATAAATTATTACAACAATAAAGCTGTAATTTAAAAGT
The DNA here is from genome assembly GCA_037975125.1 of Latrodectus hesperus. Taxonomy (NCBI): domain Eukaryota; kingdom Metazoa; phylum Arthropoda; class Arachnida; order Araneae; family Theridiidae; genus Latrodectus; species Latrodectus hesperus. Next base: position 53,368,610 of record CM075855.1, read on the forward strand.
TGATATTAGGTTTCCAATTGAAAGACGATTGCTTAATTTATACCGTAATTTCCTAGATATACCAATTACCGTGAATTTTAAAAAACAAGAATATAATTGAATGCATGATTATTTCAGTTTATTGTTTTTAAAAGTTATAATAACAAATTCTGGACAAATTGAAAAATGAAATAATTTATAATTTTGTGTATCTTTGTAAACAAATACTTATTTCACTATGCTATTTTTAAATAATTTTTTTACAATTTAAAATAATGGAAAAGATTATCTATTATTGCGACATAAAAATTCATATGAATTTTAATCTACTAATTAAAATTATCCGTCTAAATAACATTTGTGATATAAATTAAATATAGTAAATTATAACAATATAAAATGGACATTTTAACATTAGAGTTTTTGGAAATCACAATCAGGAAGAATATGAAAATAGTTTCGATATATTCATAAGTATTAAAAATAAGCAAGTTATAAAGTATATAAGTATTGATAATTTTATAAATAGAATAAGCAGACATTCACTTAAAATTTCTGTGTATAAATGATCTTGTTATAAATATCTTTTCAAATATCTAACTTTCAAATCCCATACATCCTCACATTTAAATAAACTATTATTCTTTCCGATTAGTTAGTAATTGTTCTATTTTTATGAACCAAGATTAACAAATTTAATCAACGATTCATTCAATGATAGTCAATTAAAGAAACCCTAAACAGATGCAGATGATATTTTCATATAAGTCCCACTTGCATTTCAGTGGTCATTTGAAAACAGTTGCATAGGTAAAATGAAAATGTATATAATTCTTATGAAACATTTAGAGAGTTTTTTTTAATTTCTAAGATACATTTTTATATCTTGTACAGTGTGCTACAATACTTCATAAGATTTTTGCAGTGAAATGGATTTTTTAATTTCCAGAATATTTAGTTAATATTTTGAGATTTATTGCGAATTTATGCTTTCTACTAAATGGCAATTTGAAATCATGATTTAAATACTCTGAATAACTTAGGAATTTTAAATGCAGTATTTTAATTTAAAAATAAAATATTTTTATATGAAAAGCTTTATTTTGTTTTTATTTGAACATCTGATACATGAATAACACTAAGTGATAATCAGAATATTATTTTGATTGCAACCAAAAATATTTTATGAAAGATTTACAATAAAATAAACATTTAGATAGTTATTATATTTTAAAAACAATAGGATTTTTTTCAACAAAATAATAGGGATGCATCTATCTAATAAACAGCAGTACTAATCTTTGGATATTACAAGAGATTATAAGAAAGGTTTAATTTAACCTTGAGAAATCAAAAGTATGCTTAAAATACACTACTGCATATTTTGATAGCTCTTTTTAAAAGTTAAAGAGAAAATAAATAAATAAAATTTTCTCTTGACATTTATAGAATTTTTGAGCGGAGAAATTCATCAAAAAACATAAGTGTAAGACTCGTTTAGATATTCAGTGCTGCCATCTATTAATTAAAATATACAGCAATAATACATGCTATTATATTTTTGAAAAATTAGTAAAATTATTCAAATTAGTAAAATTTTATTTCCTTTATTCCAAATATTTTCTGTTTTCCTAAATTTGGCAAATTTTAGTAAAAATGAAAGATATTTTACAAATTCAATGCTACTGATTAATAGTAATTTGGAGCACTTATTCGACTTTTATTTTATTTATTTATTAACTTTTATATCATAAAAAACTGCTTATATCAGTGTTATTCAAATGACGGTAAGACTTGGGTTCAATAGAAATAGGGCGTATAGAAATTTTTAAATGAATATATAAAAGAAATATATAAATGATTTCTCATTTAAAACAAATCTGAAAAAGAAGTGATCGATTCCAAACACTATGCCAGAACTCAATTCCAACTGCAAAAATCAAAATTTTACAGAGTCCCATTTTTTCATTGTTATTGGTTGGAAACAATATTTAAAATATTATTTTGAGAAAAGTTAATTTGAAATGGTCAGGATAATTTGATAAACTGGATTCCAAAATTAGGCTTAATATTGGATACACGAATCTGAGCAAACACAAAGGAGTGTAAAGCTGTTGTTGGAGTAGTAAAGAAAGTAATTTCAAAATGCAGAATCTATTTTAAAATCTTATATTGTTTGAAATTTTAATACTACCAAAATAAAAATAACCACCTGTTACCAAGGTAAATGATGGTATATATATATTCAGTTGACTCAAGCAAAACAATGCAAATCAGTTTTTATCAAGATCAAGTCTCTTCACATAGCATCATATGAAACTTACAGGCAAATTTTCTTTTTTCTGAGCCAAAATCTGATTCTCAGAAAACACTTATAAGTTATGAAATAAAATTAAGATGATTGATAGGTTAAAAAATTCCTTTTTTGTTGTGTTGAAATTTATGGATTTTTTCTACAAGCATTATTTTAGAAATCAACAAATACTAATTAATGTAAATTTAATAATGTAAAACAACAAAGCTCTGTATTTTTATTTCTTAATTTATTTTTATTTTGGCTTGGCCACTTTTCCAACTCTTTTAAATGGTGTTCATTACACTGCTGTCAGAGTTACAAAAATTTTTTATAATAGAATAATACTTATCTAATCTTTTTACATAAAAATATGTCATTTTTAACTGCAATATTACAAAATTATCTAAAACTATATTTATAAATATTATGGTTAAATATGCAATTTTACCTTCTACAAAATTTTGAATCAAATTAATCTAACATCTAAGGTATTAAAGTAAAGCCTTGTTTTGGGAATAAATTTCATTTAAATGAACAGTTATTACAATTCAACTTATGAAATTAAATACATATTTAAATTTATCCATATTCTTTTAAGGAAGTAATATTACAGTAAAATTTTAATTTTCTATGAAAAGTCTAGGAAGAAAAACATGAACAATTTTAGTTTAAATCTTCCTAAAAATATTATAAAATAACATTTCTTACACAGCCTGAAATTTGAAAAAATATTGTTTCTGATGTCAAAGCTATACATTTCGAAAGTTCATGAAAGCTTAATATAATATAGCTTAACTTTTTTTCAATAGCATGAAATTCAATTTTTTACAAATTTTGTAAATAAAATATCTGACATAATAATACTATTTATCTGATTATTTAAAGTATATATTTATATTGATACAGATGCTCCTTAAAATCTTGTTAATTATAAAATGGATTTATCTTATTAAATAAAATTTTTGTATATTTTACATATTTTTTATTTTTTCAAATATGTGTTTAAGCACTAAATTATAAAGATATTTTTCTTTAGCTTACCACTTTCTATGTTAGCACATATTTAAAATACAAAATATAAATTTTGCATTTATATTATATGCAAAATATAAGTTTTCAGAACATTAAAGATACATTCATGTACCTAAAATATTTTAAAGTTTAGTAGATGGCGCCACTAAGCTTACTTATATTATTTATTATACAATAAGACAATTTTCGATATACTTTTAAAAATTCCTAATAAATAATAAACAATATTGAAGCAGTTTTGTACAAATTGAAGTTGAATTATTTTAAGAATAACGTCGGGACAGAGAAATCTGGCACTATAATTTATTTAAATGATAGTCTTGTGAATTTGTTAATTATATATTATTTAGTGAACAGCTCAAAATTATTACCAAAAAAGAAAAAAAAATATTTTCTAATTATTAATAAAAATCATAATAAAAAATCTTAGAATATAAAATTATGCTTAAACTCTTATTTATTTATTCTTCGCAATAAATATTCGATTCAAATTGAGAATATTTCAAGTTTATTAGTGGCGCCATCTAACGATAATTTTAATAATCTTTTAAATTTTTCATGCTTATTTCAAAAATTTTATTATTTACATTATTCTGTTACAAAATTCAGATAATTCTAGAGAGTAGTAATTCATAGAATCATCTTAGAACTTTAGAGGAGGAGTTTGAAATTTAAAAAAGTGCATTCGTTTTTATGCTTTTTTTAAAAAAGTAATTTAATATTTAAACTGTATATTACTATTAACACAATCAATAAAAATTTTTTAATGTTTGAAATAAAGTGATACAAAAATATTATTAAAAAATAATCTTTATAAACAAATATATATAAAACCTGTAAATTATTTAAAATTTAATGAACATATTTTTACTGGCTAACTTATAGCAAGTTGATTAGTGAAACACGTCAAACTTAATTTAATGAATTTTAAATTAGACTATCAATTTAATGACCTGATTTCCATAAAAACTTTTATTCAAAATATTTTGACCATTAAAACTCATTACACAATTTATAGACTCCAGTGATTGTTTATGTAGAACTGATTTTGTGGATGATAAGTTTTATTTTAAAATTTAATAAAATAAAAAAAAGAAATTAATAAAATAAAAAAAGTAAAGAAAACGATTTCTTACGATTACAAACGATAAAAAACGAAAGAAAACAAAGAAAACGATATATTAAAGAAACGATTAAAAATCATATTACTTGATCTTAAATTAGGACTTCAACAATAAAGCATGCAGTTTTTTCATACAAAGCAAATTTTATAACCTATAAATATTTAATACCCTTCTCAAAAGATGAACTAATCTGATGCTTTTAATTGCTCCTATAATCAATAATTCTTTTAATTGTTTAAACAATTAAACATTAATGCATTAAGAAATGTTCACACTTGTTTTTGTTTCACTGATTTCTGTGAGTGTGATTAAAATAAATGCATATAAATTTTCCAAGGCTTTTATATTTTTAAATACGGAAAAATATACACGTTATATAAACATAGACACGTTTTAGAAGATTCTTCAACTGAAATTGAAGAATCTTCTAAAACGACTAGATCGTTCTAAGTGCTTCTCTACACTTCAAGTTGAAACTATGCATTAAATTTCAGCGTCTTTATAAAATTGTTCAAAGCCTGTTATAAAATCTGAATGTTTAAAATTATTTCTATAATACAAATTTAATATTTGATAGCCTTTGAATCAACATTCAACTCTCAAGAAATGAGAGAAAAATAAACTCTTTGAGAAAAATATACTTTAGAGTGCCCGTTGGCGACAATTGGCAATTTTTTTATTGTTTTCGTGTATTTTTGATAAAATAAGATGGCGCTGAAAACATAATAGACCAATCAAAAATAAAACGACATTGCTAACAATAGGGTGAAAATTTGGCATAATAGACCAATCAAAGAAGCTAAGGGTTAAGGATTAGTATACATCATCCAGATTGTTAAACATGTAAACAAATGCTCAAGCTAAATCTGTATAAGAAATTTCACGTCTTAGAATTCTGAAAATAGAGAAAATGGGCTTCATTCTAAAGTCAGTTTTTTACCGCTTAAAATACAGTTTCAAATATGTATTCGAAATGCAGCATTAGTATATATGCACAATATATACTAAATTGTATGCCTGTAGAATATTAGGGAGTGAATTTTATTTACAGCTGAAAATATGTTCATCTTGTAAATATGTTACATGTTGTCATTTCTATGTAACTCATTTCGTAGCAATATGTAGTTTTAAATATCTTGTACATACACCTTTCTTACACCTAGTACGGTTCAAAGGTTCGATTTCCTCTATGGATGTGCTGTTCCTTATGGTGCGCAATCCCCTTTAAACTTTCGTCTTTGTCTAATTATCTCTCGTGCAACCAAACTGTGCAACCATACCTGGTTGCACAGTTTTTCATAAAGTATGTGAACGTACAATTCTGCTTCTTTCACACATAAAAAATTTGAATCAAAGTTCATTACGCTTTTGTTATTTCAATTCCTACTATTAGTTCACACTCTCCCTATATTTAACCTGTTCAAATTTTTAGTTGTTAATAAAATACTTTTTATTCATCCACTCAAGTTTAAGTACATTTTTTTAAAATTGTTTGAGGATGAAACTGGATGTTAATGCAGATTTTTTTTTGAAATATTAATTCATTAATTAAATTTCATTTATTAATTTTAGTTTTATATGGGAGAAAAATACACTAATACACATCATCTGTTGACATCAACAGTTACTATCTCTATCTTTACATTTTTTACATTTTTAGACTTATTTATTTTTATCATCTTGCAAATAAGTTTATTGCTTTCTTTGTGGCTTTGAAATAAATTAGTGTGTGTGAGAGGGAGAGAAAGAATTTTTTTCTAGCTTAAAAAAATGAATGAAAATTAATTATATAAAGGACTTTCTGTAATGTATTGAAAAAAGAAACTTGTCTTTCGATGATAAATTTGGTAGAGTGTCTATGATGCCTGTGTGACGTCATCTTCTCTCCCCGTTCATTCGGGGACAGTTCTGGGCTTGAGAGAGAGTGAGGAACAGGCAACGGAGAAGGTTGCAAATTGTAGATAATTGTTGATAGTGTAAATATATGTGTATATCTAGTTGTTGATTACATGTGCTTGTGTTATATATACGTTATATTAGCTTAATAAATGTGCCTGAAAAAAAAAGAACGCGCACGACTCTTTTATGATTGCCGATATAAGAGTTGAGGGGAAAGGATATAGAAGAATGACAAAATTGTATCACAGAGTCGGGGTAGAATCTTCATTCTTTCAGACTGAATCGTATCGAAGCATAAAAATAATCGAATCGGTAGAATAAACGATCAAACTGGAGTAACGGAATCGTCCCTTGATTAGCAAAACGGACAATGCGAAATTTAAATAAAATCTAACCAAAACAAAAATTTTCTTTGTTGACTTAAGTAGGAATTGACTAAAATTGTGTGATTTTATGTGTATCATTTATTTATTACTTATAATCAGTTCGTTTTAGTTAGTTTGTTGCTTCATCTCTGTCTCGTTACATTAATTTTCGATTTTAATACTAAAAACTAATGTGTTCTATTAACGCTTGTGACATTCTTTTTTGCATTTAAGTTACTCTGGAAAAAATCACATCTATCTAAAATTTAAAAAAGAAATCTTTCATTGCATTTTTTCTGTATTTAAGCGGATTGCATAGGTATGTTGTAATAGCCTTGAATTTTGCTTCTCTTTTTTTATTTCATGTTAATTAAAAAAAGTTAAAAATGAAATTGAAAGACCAATGAAATATATTTTGGTTCATCATGTGTTGCTATAATTTCCCTTGAAATTATTGCCAGTTTTTTCTTTATTAGAAAGGAAAATTTATTTTGCATACTAAAAAGTTTTAGAAAGAATTATTTAAAATATTTTTTTCTTTACTGACTTCATGAGTGAAAATTGATGATTAGTACAAAAATATTTTAAGAAAATGCATGAATATGCAGTTTTTATCATTAGTATACATAAAAAGAAATGAAATTTTTTCATAATTTTCATTGTTAATAATCATTTTCTTAAGGAAATAAATTATTAATGACTTATGTTTAAAATCCAGTTGGTACATTCAGTATTTATATTTACTAATTAAACATTAATATAAATGGTAACTAAAATTTCGACAACTTCTTCAACAGTTTTTCTATAAATGCGCTCATATTCAAAGTAATGTTAATCTATGATGCATCTCTAGGAAATAAAATTCTACACCAAAATGTAGATAAATTGTTCGTGGGAAATTTACACCACAAAAAAAAGACGCTGTAATTTACGAATGGTTAGGTTTTCTAAATTCGAGTGAAATTGGCTCCTTTAGTTGGAGAAATTTTACAGGAAATTTTTTATACCCAAATTATTTTTGAACATTTGCTACCAGATGAAAAGTTGAAGTAGTGCCCTTTTAAGGGATAGAACTGCTTACCAGTATATTTCTGACTTTTATAGAGGTCGAATTGTAACCTACTGAAATTATAATTTATTTTATCACAATTTTGTTATTTATTCTGTCTAGATCAAAGGGTTATCTGCCGAATATGGAACTGACGTTTCCAATAATAGAGAAGACAGAAATATTATCTACATAAACCTCTCTCTAAACACATATCATAAAGCCAGTTACTAGCACTGAATCAAGAAATGGGGCAATTTACTGGACAAGTGTTTGCAGGAACTGTTTGATGGTGTTTAAAGTAACATGGACTGTTCTGTCGGTGAGTATTTGCACTTTCGCAGAGTATTTGCACTTTCGTATGGTTATTATTTAATACTTACATGACACAACCTGCATAACATTTATCTTAAGTCATTCTTGAAATTTAGGCAAAGTTAGACAAGAAAAATAAAAAAAAGATTTAAAATTAATTTAAAATATATGTTTAAAACATTTACAATGAGTTAAGATTTAATTGAAAATAGGTTTAAATTATGCTTTAAATTTCACTCTAACAGCTACAGTTTATGATTTAGTACAGTATTACCTGTAATTATGAAAACATGTAAGTCAAGAATGACAGCATTTTTAACTGTAAAACATTTTACTCATTTCCCCGCATATTTATAAAATAATTTTCTGTACATTTTAATTACATCTTATTCAGTTTACTCCATGGCACGACAGCCCATGTGGGCCAAAGCCTACAGTGCTCATAACTGTTTTTATGATTGAGGGCCCTGGGGTGCGAAGCAAATGTCCCAGTTAGGTGGTCAGCCTAACGTAAGACCCCCAGTGTTTAGTTCTTAAGCATGCTTGGTACTCAGTTAATCGATCCACTGAAGGGATGAAAGGCTGAGTAAACCTTGCCCAGCCCGAGAATAGAACCTCGGACCTGTGTCATGGGAGCGTGAAATGCTGCCACTAAGCCACCGGGCTTCCTTATTAAGTAATTTCTTTTAACATTTAATAATTATATAAATTTATTTTTTAAAACGTTTTTAATTATCTGCGCTGTTGGACTTTTAGGTGAAATAAGAGAATTTAAGTAATTATATCTTTACAGATAAATTTAAATGTTTTAACAAATTTTGGTTTGTTTATCAACATTTGTTTTCAGTTTATACTGGATTAGATATAAATATGTGCAATCCTTTTGAAAAAACAGGTTTGTGTTTAAAAAAAATAATTAACCTATATATGCATGTTAAAAAAGGTAGTACTACATTTTTTCCAAGGAGAAGTATATTTTAATAGAAATAATTCAACTGGTAAATTTTCTTCAATCGGGAACTTAAAAGCTTTTAAGCTTCTGTTTTCTTCAATTCGAATCCAAACCTGAATCTTTGGAATAATATAAGTAAGAGTAAAAAAAATAATAATAAGTAAATAAGTATATAAAAACAAAGCATTTATATTATTTAACAAAGGGAAAAATTTAAAAAAAAAAAAAAAAAAAAACTGCAAAAAAACTAAAAGAAATATGAAAATATAGTTTTTAAAAATACACCCGGAATCTCTAAATTATAAATATTAAGTTTAGAACCAATTATAAAAACAATTGCTCTCTATTAATTATAACACTCAGTAAAATTTTAGGCTTTGAGTGAAAAATATTAAAGAATATAACATCTCTTGTTGTAACTTTGAATGAGTTGCAAATATTAACAACAAAATAGTCCGGATAGTTAATATATTTTTTCCTAAATATTCTAAAAAATTAATTCAAATTAATATGCAAATAAAAGCACTTATAAAACTACCTTCTGATGCAGTGGTTACTTGAAAATACACTGAATTTATGCTCTATAATTAATAAGGTAAACAATAAATCACCTTTGATAAAAGAAGAAAATATAAATTTACTTTATTAAGGCTTTTGGGTGACGATAAAGTAAGTCTTATTTAAGTTTACAGTTAATAAAATTTGCGAAAAGTAAATTTTTATAAAAGAGCTTAAAAAGTTAATTTTGCGAAAAAAGATTTTTGAATTTCAGATCCTTCTTAGGATTGACTATTAAAGAATATCCAAAATACTTTGTGGAGAGAACAATATCCAAAATACTATATTTTCTGAAACGTGTTTTAAATATATAATTAATTTTCAAACTTTTTATAATTATAGAAGTCTCACTTTTGAATTTAAAATAAATAGCTTGGAATTATGTAAAATAATTTTGAAATCAAATTTTAATTATTAAATATTTTTTTAATTTTTATGCAAAAGTTTATATTTCTCTATATAAAAGATCTTTAATAAATTGTATATATTTTTCAAGTTGTATATTGAATCAGAAATTCTTCTCTAAAATAAAATTAATTCAAACAGTATACATAACATATGAAAATATTTTATACCTTGGATATTTGTTCACTTTCAGTTAAATACATAATTAAATTCTTAATTTTAGTAATATCATCAATAACACCACAAGGATATCATTTTTATACACTAGATGGCAGCACCACACTCCAAAAAATATTACAACTTAACTGCATTACTTCAATTCAGCAAGAAATAAAGGTTAAAAATAGCATACATGAAAAGAAAGGGAGAAAGTAAAATGGAATTGTGCATTTTCAGAAGGTAACATTTTCAATAATGAGTTTCGGATTTCCGCCCAACCGTGAAATTATTGTAATTATCTCTTTCCGAAAAACAGACTTTATTTCAGGAGAGCAACAGTCATTTGCTTTGTGGAGAACAGGCAAAAAATTCCGAGATCAAAATAAGTTAAGATGTAATTTATCAAACAGTTCGAGCTTTAAGAGAAAGTTAAAAAGTAATTTCTTCCAATAATTAAGAGCTAATATATCTTCAGGGTGGAATTTGAAATATTTTCTCATTTGCATTTTCGCAATTTGGAAATAAGGATTGCTAATTACATATCAATGAAAATTTGCTCCCTTTATTCACTATCATAGTTTATAAGTTCATTAGTTTATATCTGTATATATGCAAAACGCATGCGGAAAATTTGGAGTTTTTCAATTGTAAACCATTGATACCTGTTTTTGATTCAAATATTAATTTAAATAAATTAATATTGATTTGTTAAATAATCGCAGAATATGTTTTAATTAGATTACAAATGTTATTTATATAGATTCCCAGTTCCAGAGAGTTTTATTTCTTAAAAAGTTCTGTTAGGTTTATCATGTGATATTAAGAAACATATTTTATATTAGCAAAATAGGGATAGTGTTTTCAGTAACTTCGGTTTTATTATCTAATCTTATTAACGTACTTTTTCAGCCTTAAGAATTCAACTCAGGTTCAAAATAATACTATTTTTAAACCCCTATTCAATCCTTTAGATTTTTTTTTGCAAATTATTCATTCAAGCGATTTTTTAAATTGGACATATTATGAAAGTATAATTAAAGATAGAAATACAATAGTAATTTTATATTTTTCATGACAATATTTTATCTTTGTTCCTAAAGAATATAATGTTCTGGCTCGCGTGTTATTAGACTTTATTTCAGAAGGCATTTGTTTTATATTAAATAAAACATTTATTACGTCGCAACACATTCTACATTTAGGAACAAAGAAATTTGAAGAGCCGGAGGTACTTCATATCTGAAGAGATAGGATTAAAGGGAAAGAATTACCTGTTTGATAGACCTCGCCTTTTAAGTGAGACTATCGGTTGAATAAATTTTATGAAATTAATGCTGTTGGAAAATTTTTCAATGGATATTTTTTTTAGTTTGATTTAGCGATTTCGATTTCACTCCGTAAGTTTAGTTTTAATTCGTAAAAATGTGATGAATCACTCCAACAGTTTACAAAAGCTTTGATTTTTAATTGCGAACTAAACACGACTTGCAAATCAGAAGTTTCTCATTGTTCCATGAAAGATTATTGATTTTTTTCAAATAAAAATATGATCAACAATTTTTTCTCAGGAGAGTGGTAAATTGATATTTGTAAACGCAGTCTTATTGATAAGTTTTTAATACTAAATACAAAACTCTTAAAATCAATCTTCATATATTTATTAGTTAAACTATTTGAGAGAGAGAGAGAGAGAGACCTGTTTTCCATAAATGATAATTTTATTTTTATAATAACTTGGTTTATTTTGATGGCATACATACCATTTAGTTTTTTGCATATATTTTAACAAAGTAGTATTATAAGCAAACAAAGAAACTGTGAATAAGTCTATAAGAATCTAGGGACCATATAAAAATGAGAGTGATTACTTTTATGATATAATCTCAGTTTCAAATAAAAATATGCTTCATTTAGGATGTTTTCCTCAAGGTAAAAATGTATCCTTACTAATTTAAAAAAAACTCAGATTTAGTTTGGTTTGATAGTTGCTATTTGATCAATTTTTGCCCAAAGGAGTCAGTTCAATTGAAAATTTTAGTTTAAAGTGAAATTCTGAATTACTACAGACATACAGTATAGTGATGGGAATCAAACCTGTGAACTTTTTAACTAAATTTGAAGGGATTTAGCTTCAAACTCAGCTTTAAAAGCTTAAGAGACTTACACGTGAGAGATTGGGTACTCTAAAAATATGTTAAGTGATTAATATATAATTTTATAAACTCTAAGATTTTATTATTTTCCCCCAATTATTGCTTTTTTTTCTGATAATTGCACACTTTAAAATGTTTAGGAGCATTTCTTATGTTTATAAGCTAATCAGACTAGCAAACTATTAACTGTTTTATTGAATTAATGTCTTTATATGTACATTGTCACTTACTTATCAGATAAACGCCAAAGTAGCTTTTATTATGTGTGTTTTACTAGCAGACAAATACTTTAATGAATTGTTAAAAATAAAAGCAAAAAAATTAACGTTATTTTTTTTACATAACTTGAACTTTTTAGCTGTTAAAAAAATAATTTGAAGATATGAGTAGAAATAACATGAATCGTAATAGACATAACACAATAGAAATGATTTAATAGAAATAACATAATATAAATAACTTTTCGAATATCTGAACAGAACAATTTAAAACCAAATCTTCGAATTTATCGATATAAAAAACACACATCCAATTGATTATCGTTCTCCAGTAACTATCTCAACATATTCTCTAAATTCAAACACATTTAGAAATAATGAGCTTTTGTTGTTCTTATAAAATACCATCTTACGTACATGTTTGATGTTATATATTGACTGTATTATGTTTACATTTACATATAATGCATGAATAAATCTAAATTCAAATATTTTTAAATCCCATAAATTTTTTCCGTGATATAGATTTAATTAATATCCAATAAATATAAATGATTAATATTTTGGAAAATTTACATAATTCGCTAATGTGGATTTCAAAAATTAAATCATTGCTTTCTATCCATTGACAAAGTGTATTTCAAGCGTAAATAAGCTGACAAATAATTAAATTTATACAAGGTGAATTTTATCTAATTCATCAGACCAAATGGAAAATGTAGAGAATAAACAAGCATTGTGATTTCAGTTTTCTGCTTAGTTTAAATCGTTTTCATTATATTTGAGGGTGAAAATTAGAACTTTAATTGTGTCCGAATTCTGACATATAAACTAAATATATGAAATTACTGAAAGTTTTATAAGCAAAATATTGATTTTTTTGCATTGATATTGATTTGTTTCTATTTGGAAAGAGGATAAAAAATTTCCTCAAGGGATGTGGATTTAATTGTGAGCGATAACTGCAGAAACAATAACGAATTTGAAATTCAAACTATCACCAACAAAGTTTGGCTGATGTTATTGCCAACACTTTTTAATCTATAATCTGTCTTATTTACTAAATTTGTATGTTTCAACAGTTTTTCAATGATATTACAATGAAACATTAATCCTCTAGTTAAGGTAAAATTTTTAGGTTATTATTTGCAATATACACTGCTGGACCATATTGCTAAGGACGGATAACACTATCATCCATAGCAACCACAAAATGAAAGGAAGCAAAATGTGGAAAATTAGAATAAGTGCGGGATATAGTAAGAAGAAGTATGCGTATGCAAATTTTTTCCCACGTCTGTTCATCACGTGGTAGCGTTCATAAGAGCTTTAAAGGTTTTGACGCGTGTGGACAGTTGTTGTTTCAAGTCAAAGTTTTACAGGAAAGATTTAATAGACGAACTTGAAATTTTTGGCATGTCTTTCCGACATCTCTTAAATGATTTTTTGCGTGGCCGAGTTATTGGAAAGATCAAAGAATGGTGAAAAATAACAGATGTTGCCAGGGAGTTCGACATCGCTCACAGCGTTGTTTCACGGCTGTGGAAGTCATTTAAACTACTGGAATATGTAATAGGCGGCACAGGGGAGGTCGTGTAAGAAGTACGATGCCTGCAGAAGACAGATATATCGTCCTATCAGCAAAAAGGAACAGGCGCACCACAGCTCAGCAGGTGGCAAATCAGTTTCTTGCAGCCTCAGGAAAGCAGATATCCCGAAAAACTGTTGCCAGACGTTTGAGGGGAGGATTATACGCCTGCAGATCTGTTGTGTGTGTCCCATTAACCAGACAGCACCGTACTGCCCGTTTGCAATGGTGTCGTGAGCATCGCAATTGGACTGAACAGGACTTGGCATGCGTACTATTCTCAGATGAGAGTAGGTTCAGTTTGTAATCGGATTGTAGACGCCAACTGATCTGCCGCGAGAGTGGTACTGCTTATCGTCCAGAAAATATCCAGGAAAGGGACCGATATCCAACATGCAGTGTCAGGGCGTGGGCCGGCATCATGATCAATGGCCGCACGCCCCTACATGTGGTTGCGAATGGGACTACGACGGGCCAGCGATACATTTATGAAGTTCTACTTCCTCATGTACGTCTTTTCCGTGGTGCTGTCGGTGATAAATTTGTTTTTATGGACGACAACGCAACATGTCATTGAACACTCGTTGTTCAGGATTGTCTAGGCTGCGAGGGTATTCAACGCCTCGTATGGCCATCACGTTCTCCAGATCTAAACCCCATTGAAAATGGGTGGGATGCTTTGGGGAGGCAAGTTGCTGGTCGAAACAATCCTCCGACAAACAAGAACACCCTCATCCGTGAACTCCCAGAGGAATGGGATAAATTGCCTCAACAGCTGCTGGATAATGTTGTGCAAAGTATGATACGACGTGTGGAATGTTGCATCACACTCCACGGTGGACATATCCCGTACTGATACCTTTCTTCAAGGTGACTGTTGACTTTTAGATGCATTGTTCCATCTTTTCGTATGCAGCATCAAATGAACATTTTTTTCTTTCAGATGTTTCTCAGCTTTTGTACTTTCCAGAACAATAAATGTTCTTTATTCTAATGTCTGAACAGTGTGGCAACAATATTGTATCCTACTAGGCCTCATGTCTCGCTTAATGTTATGCTACATTGCAATTTGTGATCCGTCCTTAGCAATTGCCCAGCAGTGTATATCAGAGAGAGAGAGAGAGAGAAATCCCTGTCCATTTAGCAAATAAGTTGTCATAATATCATGTTTGACCCACAATTGTTTTTAATGCTTCAGCTTTCTGTTCTGTCTGAAAAATAAACAAGAATCAAACAAAATATATTTTAGTTGAAATTACATCTGATAAATAACCTAGCTGATCACAGATTGAAAACTTTGTAGTTTTAATCCAAAAATTATCTTTTTTGTGATGCACATATCACATTGACTTAATTACTTATGTTTCACAAATTGGAAATCTTTGTGGAATAAAATTCTTACATCAGGAAATCCTAAGCCAAAATGGTTTCCTTCCAATTACGTTTGGTGATCTGGATTGCGAAGCCAATACTGCTATTGTTTTGTCAGAAAATTTCAAACAGAACTCACAAAAATATGCCATAATTAGTGAAGGAGTTTTGCTCGTTAGACAGCAAAACTTATGTCAAATGAAACTGGTGGATGGTACTTTAAAAATATAATTTACTATTGCTTATTAAAAATAACGCCAATTATTTAACTTTAATTTATAATTCTAATGAAAACGTTTTTAATCAAGCAAATATCCTGCTATTTTAATCGGACTTAAAATCCTATTACTTAATTATAGTATTTGAAGATTTTTATGATAATCGAAACATAGAGGAAAATCTTTGGATATTCATTTTGTAGCACTAAATTTGTGACTGTATTAATGCATGAAATCCATAATCTGTAATAAAAAATAATGAGATATTTGCATATTATACATAAAATAATTTAATACATATTACATTAAAGGAAATTTTATTAATGTTATTAGTATGACATAGGAAAATGCATATTATGGTATAAAATGTACCATTGTACCAAATTAGGCTAAGATATAAGAAAAAACAATTTCTAAATTTCTTAGCTGTTTCCATCTAGAGGTAGTTGTAGAACAACTAGCGGTAGAACATGGTAGTAGAACGTGATCTACTATTAGCTGTTCTAATCTATCTCTAATGGAACGTGAGACTGTAGTAAAACAGCACTTTTCAGAGGGTAAATTCTCGAATTCGATCTGAGTCATTGTTGAACAACTGTAGATGCATATTGTGCATCTGCTTTCTGCATGTATGTCTATTGGAATAAGTACTAAGAGCTTTCTGGGTTTCCTATTTTGCGTATAGGATAAATTTAAGCTCTGATTTTTTTTTAGTAATTTAAAATAAATTTAAATTATTTTCAAAATATTATAATCAAAAAGTAAGTTGTGAAAAGGTTTAAGTAATTTATATTATCTTCCAGTGAATCATCAGTAAATGTAGTTAAGTTTATTATTTCTAAAATTCATGAATAGGGTCGCGTTGTAGCCTAGTGGATAGCCCCACTTCTGGACGAGAGGGTGGGGTTCGACTCCCAATGCCGCCAAAGACCCACCGAATACATGCGATATACGTGCTCCTTAAATCTGTGGAATCGAAAGTCATGTGTTTGGTCGTTGAGCAGTTACCATGGGTGAAATGGCATGGAGAAAATTTCCTCTCCCTTCAGATTAATCTCAAAATTGAGTGAGTGAATCCTCAAGTAGTGCCATCTGTCGGAATATTTGAAGAGAAAAGTCGTCCTTTGCGGTGCTCTAATTAAATGAAAGAAGTGCCCTACTGACTTAAATTCGCATAGCCAAGGTATAGCGAGCTTGCCTTGTCCAAGTGTCATAAGCAACAACATAATAAGTTTCATGAATAATTTAGCAGAAATCGTTTTATATCTTATAACAAATTAAGTTATATATATATATATATATATATATATATATATATATATATATATATATATATATATATATATATATGTATATACATAATATATATATATATATATATAATATATATATATATAATATATATATATATATATATATATATATATATATATATATATATATATATATATATATATATATATATATATATATATATATATATATAATAAGTGTATTAAATAATTTATTATTTTTTATAGAACTAGATTGCTAGATTGATAACTATAATTAAATGATATTTGTCAAAAAATTAAATGTTTGAGAAAATTGTCAAAGATTTAAACTTTCAGTGTGAAATTTCTTCATAGATTTAATTCCTGATTCGGTGATTGCAGATGGACTTAATTCTGATTGTTCATAATAAAACAGAGTTAGCTATCATTGGAACTAAAATAACATCATAACCCTGCGTTATATAACTAATAACAGTAAATTGATTCACATACACTGCTCGACACTGAAAATGCAACACCAAGAAGAAGTGACCAGAAAATTATGCAAAATTCCGGATAGAGGCATCCTATACCGTGTTATGTAAATGACGTGAAATGAACAGCTCTCCAGAACACATAGAATAAGATACAAGGTGAAGAACCGGCAGAATAGGCAATATTCCTGCCATTATTGCTGTTTGGAAAATAATCATTGAAAGTTTGTTCTTGTCGCACAGGAAGCCTGTAATTGTAGAGAATACCAACTATCGTCAGTTCCAGCAGACAATTTTACGAAGAGCATGGTGATTGGACTGAGAAAGGCAGGTTGGTTCTTACGGCAAATCGCACAACTGACAGATATCTCGACGCGTCCACAGTGCACCGGCTGTGGAGACGATGGTTTGAGCAAAGAAATGTGGAATGTCTGTGGGGTGCCGGTGCAGCCAAAGTGACATCAGCACGCGTGTATCCACGCGTCCAATGGGAGGTGGTGGTGGCCCCGCAAAGCCTGTCTATAGAAATTCTGCAGCATGTGCAAGAACCCTGGGTGCATTGAAAGTGAGAGGTTTTGTGCGGGTCTTGATAGTGATGGCATCTGAGTCACTTCAGCATCATCATTCTAGAAAATCACAAAATTCCTCTTTTTCACCTATATAAAAATAAACACAACAAAAAAGAGGAAATCTGGAATAATTTTCACACATCAGCCCCAAGAAAACCAAAGTCCGCGTAGGACTTAACCATCCTGGACCAAGGAAATCTATCACTTGGTTCGATATATTTAGCAGATTCCAAAAGCTCCATCGATGAACATTCAAAAGTTTAACTTCAAGAATAACAATGAATCACTCAGAACAAGGTCACCCATCGTACCTCAATATTTTTACTTCCCTTCAGAGTATCATTGACTCTAAATCAGGTAAAGGAAGAAAATGTCAGCTACCACAAAATAAAAGAATCAAAGCCCACAACTTTCTCAATATATTTAAACTTTTTAAGCCAACGTCAGATCTTACCTTATAAAACTAACTGTTAAGTGAAACGCAATAACTTAAAATCTCTCAAGAAATTTTAACGAATAAACTAGAGCAGCAATCAAAATTATAAAATGCTCACCTTGAATCTTCAGCAAAAATATTAGAAATGATTAAAATTAACTCTAATAAACTTTCAGAAATCACAAAACAAACTTATCAACTCCTCAAACCTTACAATCCATTAAATGATTCATCAACTGCTCCTCCACTATATAGTTAAATCGTGCAAAACCCCCAATAGTTATTGTAAATAAAAAAAAAAATCTCAAGAAACAGATATCCGCCAAAAAATTCAATCAATTGATACAAATATACGCCCTGAAAAGTTATTTATAGGAATAACTTCATAGAAATACATTATAAAACACATCAGGAATCAACAACTATCAAAGAATTACTGGCCAAAGAAAATTTAGAAGCAAACCATAAAATCCAGCCAAAATTAAGACTTATCCTATTAAGCGTTCTAGAAGACAGTAACAGAAACAATCAATGAAGATCATAATGTAAATAATTCAACATATCCACTTAAAATAATCCATACAAGAAAAATGCTAAGTAACCAGAATAGATGGAATTGAATCTTTGAACTCCCTTGATCCCCGGGCTTCAAACTATTAGAAAATAAAGCAATGTATCTTGGCTTCAGAAGTTTTAGACTAGATAAATTTTCCATCACTAAACGTTGTTACAATGTCAGGATCTGAATGACATTGTCAGGGACTGTAAAAATGCCACATTCCGTGAAAAATGTGGAGAGTACACCACAAATCAATGCATAAAAGAAACAGTGTTTTGTATTAATTGGTATCAAGGAAACAAAAAGGGGTAAAACTATTCTCCCGGTCACGCAACATATGACCCAAGCTAAGCAAAAATAAAAAGAAAGTTCTTAAAAATTAAATTATAAATAAAATGATCTTTCCACATACTCTTCCACCTTTCATCAACAAATTTTACCATCCTGAAATTGGTATTTTTCAAATTAATTTACAATGTGAAGTCGATCAGCAATAATACAATTTGTACATCATTTCAATAGTAATGAACAAGACATCTCCTGGATTTAGGAACCACATCTACAACAAAACCAAATCAGAGGATTAACTTTGTCTTGGATAAAATATCATACAACAGATGAAGCTCCCCGAGTAGCAATAATATCGAAAGCAAATATTAATCCAATAATCGTTCATTCTCATAAAAACTTAATTGCAATACAAATAGACTCTGAAAATACGTCTTTAATATTAATTTCTCTGTATGCCTCCTCAGTTGAAGACCTAACCTTAATTCTTGGAATCCTCAGAATTACTCCAATATAGATCAGCACAAATTTTAATTTGTAGATATTTTAATTCTCAAAATTTGTTTTGGGATACTCTTCAAACAATCACAGTGTATTGATTTTAGAAGACTTTTTTAAGCTGCAATTCCTTAAATCTGTTAAACACTTTTTCTAGCCCTCCAATTTTTACAGAACTAATGGGTATCGTCTGTCCGGACTTAACCATATGCACAGACTCGCTGCTTCAAGTGATTCAGGACTGGCCAGTGTGTGAAAGCATTAGACTTTCTGTGGTGGCCTGGTCAAAATAAGCACTTACAAAATGTACACTTCGAGTGTGTCTTTATCTTCTTAAAAGATAGAGAACTGACAGCGATAGGTGAATCAGGCTTAGTACAAATGGAACATAACAGAGGCTGCTCACAAGACTGCGCAGGAAGGTCTATATTATGAAAAATCTATTTCAATTCAATCTTATCCGCTCTTTGGCCTGAACACTCAGAGATTATAGCATTTGCAGATGATACAATGTTAGTAGTTGTCTGTTGGCCTGCGGTGTAGAAATATTAGCAGGTAGAAGTGCAACAAAAAAAGAACTAAAACATAATTGTGTAACAAATCTTTATTCCTGTTCTCAAATCTTTGAAAAGATCTAAAAATTAACAATTTTCACACAGCAAAATCAACAGTAGTGATTCTTGGTAAGAAAAATAAAAAGCTAAAATTCAATCCAAAAATTACTTTAAATAATAAATGTCTAAAGCATACAAAATGTCAAGTATACTTAGGCATTCATCTAGATTCAAAACGTTCTTACCACATGCTCTCTACATCAAAACAGAAATTATACCGATAGCCGAAAGACTATGTGGAGTGATCAGCCAGAACAGAGGTATAAAAGAAAAGACTCTAAAACAATGTACACACTTAACCATTATTGAAGAAATAGTCATGTATGGATGCTCAACTTGGACAAATCATATGACAGCTAGAAAAGAAAAATTTAAACAACATTCAACGATTTTTCCTGCTACTGATAACAAGAGCAATTAAAACAACTTCTAGCATAGCTCTATAGCTCTAAATACTATATTAGGCATCTTCCTCTCACCGTTAAAAATTGAAGCTACCATCCTAAAAACAAAAATCTTACTGCTTAAAAAAATCAATGCAAATACATGGTACTCACTACAACCCGCAAGATTTTGAAGACCCAGCTCACAAATATTCTGTCCATCCCTTCCATAGATTCGCAGAAAAATAACAGTATATAACCTCCCTGAAGAATTTCTAAAATATATGCAATCCTTGAAAATTTATACCAATAGAAATAAATCTACACTGCTCAAAACAATTAAAGGATATTGTAAGTTTTACATAAAATAAAGATATAAACGAATTTTTTTTTGTTGAAAATAGAAGAAGATAATCAATTTTTCTGATTTTTAAACTGTGGAGTATCTAATTTTGAGTTCGACGTCAAAAGCCTCACTTCTGCGGTAGTGAATGAAATTTAACTTTTAACTGAATAAAAGACAATGAATACAAGGATGATCGGTATTCAGTGACTGTTTTGTTTCGATGAGTACGATGTCTCAGCGAAGTCATTTAACCAATTCAGAAGCTTGAAGAGTTGTTGGTAGGTTAGAAGCGGGCCAAAGTCAAGCCGGAGTAGCGCAAGCCATTGGTGTGTTACAAAGTGTGATTTCCTGGATCTGAAACCGTTTTTGGAGATTGGAGGTGCAGGCCGAAGACCAGGGCAGAGTCGTAGACGGGCAACAACGCCCAATAAAGATCGTTATTTAGTGTTAACGGCTCGGAGACACCGAAATATGAACGCTACTCTTCTCCAACAACACCTTCGCTCGGCTACTGACAAAATGGTTTCAACTCAGACTGTCCGAAACCGGCTCCATGGTGTAGGTCTGTATGCTCGCCGATCGATGGTATGTGTTAAACTAACGTCAAGGAATCGTCGCGACCGCAGGGAGTGGGCAACAGAGAATGTGAACTGAAGGAGAAATGAATGGAGCTGATCTTTTTTCTGACGAGTCTCGTTTTTCTGTTCATCCTGATAATAGGCGTATTTTCATCTGGAAGGACCGTGGCAGTAGGAATAATCCAGCGTTCGTGCACTAAATTTCAGATTTGGCGGTGGGGAAGTGTTGGTGTATGGTGGCATCTCTATTCACGGGCGCACAGACCTCTATATCATTCGAGATGGACCTCTGACTGATCGCTGATATAGGGATGACATCCTCAGACCTATTGTAGTCCCTTACACTGCAGCAATCGGAGATGACTTCATTTTAATGGATGATAACTGCAGGTCACATCGTGCTAACCTGGTGGAGTATTTCTTTTTCAAGGAAGGAATCGTACGAATGGAGTGGCCAGCGTGTTCTCCAGACATGAATCCAATAGAGCACGTTTGGGATGCTCTAGGAAGACGAGTTGCTGGCCACCAATCACCCACACAAACTCTCCAAGCATTGGAAAGAGCTCACCTGGAAGAGTGGGACAGAATACCCCAACTCGTGATTAATAGCCTCATTGATTCCATGCCTCAAAAGTGTTCAACGTTGCTGGGCGACCGTGGAAACCATAACCCCTACTGAAAATGACTTCTTTTGAAGACAACAACTTTTCCTATTCTTTTTTTCACATATGCACAAATTGTGTTTTTTTCCTTTTGTACACAAATGCGCAATAAAATGCATTTTTTTCTGCCAAACATGTGTAATTTATTCTCATATAACCTACTACGTCAATCGGCCACGCATCAATCAGCTAAAAAGTTTCTCAGCCACATGATCCACCTAAAACCGCAATATCCTTTAATTGTTTTGAGCAGTGTATATACAGATGGATCAAGATATGACGAAGCAAACAGAAGCAGCATTCATGGTAACACACGCACACACACACACAAAAATTCCAACAGTTCAAATTAAATAATTATAATGTATTTTAAGCTGAGGCATTAGGGGTCAGAGAAGTGGTAAAACACACAATTACTAATGAAATAGCCCCTACAACAATATGGACTAACAGCCAGTCTGCTCTCCTATCATTGCTCAATCCAATACACAAATCAGAAATCATTCATAATACCAAAGAGTGTCTATGCACAAAGACATCATGCAGAATCCAACTAAGCTGAACTAAAGTACATATGAGTAATTAGGGGAACGAAATGGCAGTTATCGAAGGAAAAAGAAGCTGCTACCAATAAAGAAATGTTAGTCACAAATCTGTCAAAACTAAGCTCTCTCTTAAAACTCCTCCTATATAAAAGAACCATCGGAGCTTAAGTATTTTTATTTCGTTAATTCATTACTATATTTTCATTTAATTATTTTAATATTTGTATACATATCTTATGTTGTTCATAACAGTACAATTATTTTAACTGTTAAAACTAATGTTTCAAGTAATATGTAATATTAATGGCTTGTCAATTCATGCAAAATGTTAAAGGAAATAGTAAACACTAATACTTTACATCAATCATAACTTTGGTGCTCCATAACACCATGACTCAATCTGTTAATTGAGAGTTAAGTTATATTCCTAAGAAAATCGTTTTAAATCATGAAAATAATTGTCACTTAATCTTGCATAATAATTCTTACTTCTTTTATTATTTTATTTTGCTTAATAGCTTATATCTATATATGTATATAATATATGGTGTTCATAATGGTATAGTTATTTTGTTAGTTAAATTTAATACTTCAAGTAATATGATACATTAATATCTTATCAGCTCATGCAAATTGATATTCATTTAAGATTGTATAACTCCTTATTTATTTTTTCTTATAATTACTTCTAATTTATCTTATTATTCTATTATATTTTCACTAAAATTCATAACATTTAGTTTGTAAATATTATAAAACATACGACAATTATGTAACTGAACTGTGATGCAGGTACTTACTGCGCTAGGTTGTCTGCAGGCAATCAGCCCCACCAATATAATTATCTATAAACTCCAGACGGGGTCTTAAGTGAGACCCTGTGAAATTTACGGATGGCTGTCGGAGAAGGTGGGGCATAACCTGATAACCAGTTGCTAAAGTCCGAGGGCTCTGCCACTTCGCTACGTTAACCTACTGATCCGACCCTGCTTTCGCTCTGTATTATGCATATATTTTCGAAATACCGATCACTTATTGTTCGTTGCTGTCTCGTCTTTTTACCGAGTTTCGTCCCTTACTGTCAACTCTTTCTTGGTGTTGCATTTTCAATGTTTGGAGGTGTAGATGAAAAATGTACATTTACCGAATTCCTTTTACTTAATTTTAAAATATCTGACTTTTTCAATTTAAAAGCATGTACATTATCCTGTATTTAGTATTCTTAAATAGCATAAAATGAGGCAGAATTACAAGTGTTTAGGAAATTAGAATAAATTAGTGATCAGAATTTTTGTATAAGAACTCTTTCTAATAAAATAAAGAACTTTTTTATCCTTATTTAATGTGTTGATATTTTTTTTAATAAATAATATATATACATAAAATAGCTCCATCTATAGAAATATAAGTTATTCAAAATTTTATCACAATGCATCTGATGTTAAAAATATTTTAAAATTAATAAAGAAATTTCTAATAATTTTTTAAAAAGTATATTTTTAGTAGAAAATTTTAATTTACTCAACATGAAGTATCAAAGAAGAACAATTCTCATTCCCGAATTCAGTTGAACAAAATTCAATATTTTCGTTTCCAATCGCTTGCGGAAAATTAAATGAATTTTCCAGCTGTGGCCATTAGAACTGAAGTGAAGAGCAATTTTTGTCTCTCCCTCATTCCACGTGAAGAAATAAAGGATGAAAGAAATAAAAATCGTTTTAAATAACAGGCGCAACTTTTTGAGAACTGAATGTTTTTTTTTCTTTTTTTTTCCATCTTCATTTCTAAATTTCAATGTGGAAAAGCACCTTGATGTGTAGAAAATGTATTATCGGTTTTTCGTCGAATAGAAAATGGCGCAGAAAAGAACGTCGTTATCGCATCGATTGAATTCGTGACCTTGCTACACTTCGAATAATTCAATTGAAAACAAATGCATTAAAGCTACTTTGCATGTTTCATAAGGGAATTTCATAAAGATGGCAATGCCACAAATCCTTTTCAACAAATCTGGCATTATTTGTTACAATTTGTTACATCTTAAAGGTTTTACTTCGAAGAATTTCGGGAAATAAATAGAATTTTCTGTTTACAGAAAAAAATTAAAAAAATAGTTTTTATTGATAAAACGGCTTTTGTGAACTAAAAGATATCCTAATATTAAATTCCTGACAGTTTTAGTCATTTAATGTATTTTTGATAATTTTATGCATTTTTTGTGACATGTTAAATCGAATATATATCCCTCACTTCCACAAAAATAATTTTAAGATTTTATATTATTGTAGAAATAAATTATTAATGTTTTATCAAAAGTGTATGTTTAATTTCCAGCTTCAGATAAACATAATTTTAAAAGATAACACGAAGTGTATTCCTTCTAGTAATAGCAATCATATTTAGTTTATGAAATCTCGCGCTTGAACCGAAGCCTACTTTTGTCCAAATTTGGCTAAATAAATATTGGTTTATTATAATGATGATAATAATAAATATTTATATTGAAAAATATTTTTTTCTACTGATATTCATTCCATATTCAGAACGCATTTCAGAAAAATACACTTTAGTAAATTATATTCGTTAGTGAAACTATAATACCGAAAAATATTAAAAAAAAAAAACTTCAATTCGACTATAATTTGTTTCCTGAATTTCCTACAAAAATTTAAATAAACGCAAATCAAATGTTTTTCATCCATTTCCTACACAATAAATTAAATCTTCAAAAAATAAACATAAGCAATACGAATTTATATTTATGTAAAAAATGTATGTTTTTCGTTGCAATTGAGATCCTGAGTATGCCACTTTATTACGATTCTCATTGGTTTAAAATATCCATGACGTCAGATTATTTTTCATCCACGTCACATCGTATTGAGATGGCGTTATAAACCCGAGTTATCGGCGAATTTGTAGCATGCCTTCAATTCCCATTTTTCGAGCGGCAGCAAATAAGGCGAAGTTCACCACTGAATGTCTGAAAATAGTTCATTTTGTTAATGAAACGATTTCTGATATAAGGTGCAAAGTATCGGTTTGAGAAGCCACTTTCCATTGATTCAATCCATTAACGCATGAACAATAGAACAGCAGAAAAAGCAAAACCAAAAAGACATGACAAAACACCCACTTTATGGTTAGTTTAAAATAGTAGGAAAGGATTATTTAAAATTTTAAAAATTTAATTAATTAACAGAATTTTAAACTAATTGCAAAATTTGTAAGCAATCTCTTTTGAATCTTAAGACTATACCTTGCTTAGCCAATATTAAAAATTTTCTTTTAATTAATATTGCTGAAATAATAAAATGCACATTTGTAAAGCATAGGCTTAAAAACTTCTTAAAATTTTTTTTTGAGAGAGGGGAAAATAATTTTGCTTATCGCTATTAAAGGAACAAATGGATTTTCCTTCAAGGAGAAATAGTGTCATCAAATTTCTTTTTTATTCTTTACCAATAATTATTGGCATATTTTACTAATACCTCATAAAATTTGATATTTTGGCATGATTTTTTTAATTAAAATTATACAACAATTGGATTAAACAATTACAATTTAAAATGAATTGTTGGGTATTTATTATATAGTTTTTAGAAATAATACTTTTGAAATAAAAAAAATTATTATTTTTTTTAAAATTGTGTTGTGTATTTATTATTTTTTCTACCCAGATTCAAACCTTCAAACAGAAGAAAAACCTGCTTTTATTTTGTAATTAAAAATTGCTTTTAATTCATTCATAAAATTACAAATCCATTTACACGTATACACACACACAGACTTAGTTACTTATATTATTTCAAATATTTAAACCTTACTAAAAACAGAGTTAAGTACTCACGTGGAGTTCATAATTTACACTAGATATCATGATTATAGTGAACATGTCAAGCCCCCTTGTAGCACATCATATTCATCACTAAATCTATCACAAGTTCTTTCGTTATTTTCGATATTTTGGGTGGCATCAAGGGAAATAAAAGAGCTGATTTTCTAGCAATAAAAGGATAGACAATTCTACAAACTATTTGTAATTACAGGACTTATAATCCTGCAAAGTCAGAATGAAATTAGAGAATTTAAGAGGAAATTTGATTCTTATCTATAGAATCGAAAGAAAAGGCTTGGAAGTGTCTATCTGTTTAAAACCAATTATTCAAGATTTTGCTTGTTCTCTTTCCTCTTTTGACTGAACTCGATTGTCTGAATACCTGTTTCTTTAAAAATTCCAGTTAAAGACTCTTCCTTTTGCAATTTTGTAACCCTGGACAGTTCATGGGTACGAAGCATATGATCGAATGTATTACCCTATTTTATTACTCTGCTGTTCTTAAGTATTGAGAAACAAGATAAAGGCTAAATGGCCAAATATCTGACATTAGTATAAATAAAAATTAATTTTTATTGCATTCAAAATAAAGATATTGGAAATTGAATAGTAAGATTTCTTGAAAATCTATAATTTCATTAACTTTAAAATTTAAAAAAATCACACATATTTATTGAATATTTTATTTTGCCTTCAAGTTTCATCATTTAGTAAATATTCTTCATTAAACACAGTTTCGTATAATTATATAATTTGTAATAAAATATATATAACAGCTGCATCAAATAATGTAAAACATTATTCAAGATTCAATCAACATTTATTAAATGTATATAATACATACAATAAATGTTGATTGAAACTTGAATCAAGGCAACAAAATATAAAGTGAATTTTACTGAAGGAAGAAAAGCTTATGAAAAATTTAAAATTTTATTCGCAGGAATGAACGTAAATAGAAGATAATTAGAAATTATTAATCATTCTCTTAGTTAATTTTTCAATGAAAATATAGAAAAAAAGAACAAGTAATTTTTCTAATAGAATTAATAATTATATAATTAAAAAATGTAGTTGATTATTTAAAAAAGCAAGATAATTAATTTGAAGTCTTATAAATGAAGCTAAAACTTCGCTTATAAAAATATATAAATAATTTCAAACACATAAGAATGTTATTATTTTCCTGCGATAAATGATACATCTTTTATGTTATCATTAAACAATTAGATATTGTAATCAATTTTTATAGCTTTAATGATATATTTTGTTACAGTCTAACTTTGGAAGATTGGTCCATTTTGTAACACTTTTATTATTAAGCTTGATTGTTTTCAGTAATGTAAAAAATTAAATTTCTAAGACAAAAAAACTTTTAAAATGACTTTTAAAAAGGAAAAAAAACTGAATTAAAAATAATTCTTTTAAATGGTAGAATATTTTGCATTACTTGTAGCAAACGAAACCAGATAGATATTCAGATATCTTCGTCATGGTAACAATACATTCCGAATTTTTTTCTTATTTTTACAGTAGATAAAAGTACCGTATAATATTTTTAATCGAAGAGTTTAATCTTATCATCAATAAGATAATAAGAATGTAACCTATGAGTAAGCTCCTATGGAAACAAGATAAATTATATCTGCAAACGGAAAGTTTTTTCCATTTCATAATATATGTAGATTGTTTTGCAATGCTGTAGATGAAAGCAGTTGCGATATTACTATATTAAATGAAACCTGTATTAGATTGATCCTTAAAAATATTTTTAACAATTAACTTTATCTGTTACTAAAATATAAATGTTCATGCTTTAAAATTATTATAATTTATGACTTCTTTTTAATAAGGATTTATATTGTTCCTGAAGATGGAAGACGTCAGAGTTGTTTTTGAATTTACGTGGAAAATAAAGCACTTTGCTTATTGTACTCAACAAAGAGAAGAATTTCTGAAGAGTCCTTTATTTACCATTGATAAAACAGACTGGTGCTTGTTGCTCTTTCCAAGAGGTGATTGTGACAGAAAGTATCTTTCTTGCTACCTACAGAGATCAATTAACTGTCGAGGCCCTGAAGAAGTGCTGGTTGATTTTACCATATCAGTCATTAAAAGTGATGATTTAGAAATTGATAAAGAGGAGAAGTTGAGTGCCAAATTCAAGAAAGGTGACAAGCATGGATATGTGAAATTGCAGACACGACAAGATATATTCAGAAATAAAACAGTATTTTTAGTTAATGATACTTTAACTATCCGATGTGAAGTATGGAAAGCTTTCTCAGATGGATTGATCCCCGAATCTACGGCAGCTTTAGAAGTCATCAAAGAATATGTTTGTGATTATGCTGGTAGGGCGTCTTTTAATTTCAGCCTACCAGAATTAATGCATACCACAGTTGGAAACGAATTGATTGAGTTGAAAAGAAAAATAAGTCCCCATCCAAACAAATGTCTCACTGAAACAAATATAAGAGTTGAACATAGAACATTTATCTGGAAAATTCACAATTTCAGTAAACTTACTAAGGGTACTGTATTGTCCATTCAGAATTTTTCTGCTTCACCTAATAATCCTGTATTTAATTTTTCTACTTACTTGATTGGTGATTCTGACGAAGAGGAAAATATCGAAATTGAAGTCAAAATAATTAACCAGTTCCGAATTGCAAAGATTGCCATGACTTGCAAGGTATCAATAGTAGATAAAGAAACCAACGATGTGGACTCGGTGCAAAATCAGCATTTATTTTTTTTAGGGAAAGAATCTCTCCCTTGGAAATTCCCATTTTTCATGAAAAATAAAATTATGGACTATAAAAACATATGTCTGCCAGATGATGTTTTGACACTGCGCTTACAGTTGACAGTATCCGATGGACTATCCACTTCGCACATAGAAGAGTCCCATGTTCTTTCAAGTTTTGAACAGTATCAATCACGTTGCATTAATTGCTCAAGCAGTTTGAAGGAAGATTTTAGAGCTCTTTACTTAGGACAAATCAATTGCGATGTATCTTTAAGAGCAGAATCTGAGATATTCGGAGCACACCGTTTTGTTCTAAAAGCAAGGTCTCCAGTGTTTTGCGACATTTTAGAAAACGCCGATCCAGATGATGTAATAGAAATTGAAGGAATCACACCGAAAACTCTGAACAAATTGCTTCTATATATGTACTCTGACATGTTGGCGGATGTTCACGTCGATTCAGCTTTGGAGTTGTATTCAGCAGCCGTTACGTTCCAGTTGCATTCATTGGTAGAAAAATGTTCATCTTTTTTGAAATCAAATATCGATGACAAAAATGTTTGTAAAGTGTTAGCTCTTGCTCATCGATACCAAAATAGTTACTTAGCTGCTTATGCAGAAGAATACATATGTAAGAATACGAGACAATTGCTTCAGTCAAGTGCTTGGAAGGAGCTTCTTGAAAATGTCCAATTTTTACCAAAGAGGACATCTAATACCAGTCGGAAACGGAAGCGTTCAGTAAGTATTATTTTAAGGGAAGATGAGGAAGAATGAATGTGCTGTCATAAATAAGTCAAGTGAATTGTTATAGACATTTTAATTTTTTCTCTATTATTAATAACCAGTCATTTTTTTATTTTCTATAGTACTTAATAGAACATTCATCAATTAGAGTGAAATTTGGTGAATATATTTTAATGTGAAATATGAACATTTTTTAAGAAAATAGATTTTTATATCCTACTGATAAAATGTAAATATTTCAAAGAATGAAAGCAGTTAAATAAAAAAAAACACATAAGCTAGATAAAATCATAGTTTTATATGACAAATACTGCGAAATAATAAATATCATAGTTAAGAAATTTTCTGACTAAATGTAAATAGAGAGATTTAAAACAAATTAAATGTAACACATAAATTCAAAATGATTAATTTATTTTTAGAAATTTTTTCAACTTACAAAACTTCCTAATGGAAAATAAGTACTTTTTAATTAAACCAAATTTTAATGAAAAGTCATTAATACTGAAATTTGGTAAGTTTGTAATTTTATATTCATAAAAACGTATTTTTTTCAGAAAAAAATAATATAATATTTTTATAACAGAATTCATATGTATATGACAGAATTTTTATCAGTTGGTAGTGATAAAATTGAAAGACAAATCATTTTGCTATATGGACCAATAAACTATCTCTTATAATAGAAGTATTTTATTATTTAATTAAATTACTTGTGTGGAATAAATGCTAACGTTTTCTTTATTTATTCAAGTTTTTAAAAATTTTATATATATCACTTTAATTTTTAGTATTTCTTTGAAGCTTTGTTCAGAAATAAGGAAACAATTTTTATCTATTTTTACAGGGGAAGAAACAATAATGAACAATAAAATTCTAATCAAAATTCTTTATTTTTATTTCTGAATTCCTAATTGAGGTATATTATTTTAGAGAATAGCATAGAATTTATTATATTTATATCATAATACTAACAATAGATTTAAAAAATATAATCATCAACATTTATATTTTTATTCACTTAATAACAATAGTTTTACCTTGAACATATAAAATGAAAAAAATTATTATATAAAGAACATATAAAGAAAAAGTCAAGCTAGGGGATTCATTAAAATATCATTTAAAAATAATTGAGAACAATGTTTCAAGGTTTCTTTTTAGTTATTATTAAAGAACTTCTGTGTTATAAAAATAAAGCTTAAGAAATTAGAAGGAAAAAGAAAAATACATTGTATATAATTAATAAATTTCATTTTATATGATATGCTTCTTCTTAAAGAAAGTTTTTATATATTTATGCCTTATAGAAAAAAACCTAATGATCTTTCATCTCTCATTTTAATTTATATGTTGTGAGAAAGTAATTAATTTTAGTAGTTAGTTTCTATTATCATTAGCAGAGATTTATCAGCAACACTTAATTAATAAAATTTTCTGGGAAATACATCTAAAACTTGCAATATAACATAAAATTAAAATAAATGCTGTAATATCTAAGAATAGTTTTTGAAAGGACAATAAAACGTATTTCTATTAATACTGTTTATGCGTCTTATTATTGTTATATGAAATGTGAATACATAAATATCTTTAATTAAAGCAATGAATATCACTATATGTATGTATATATATATATATATATATATATATATATATATATATATATATATATATATATATATATATATATATATATATATATATATATATATATATATATATATATATATATATATATATATATATATATATATATATATATATATATATATATATATATATATATATATATATATATATATATATGCATATTTAATCAAACATAAATATATTATAAGAAATTCCCAATCAAATAACTTTATAGATTCTGAGTAAAAATTCGAATTTTTATGGTTAATATATGTTATCAGATAAAAATATTTCAATTCGGTACTTGTCCACATATTCACTTTAAACTCAAAACCTAAAGTTTTAATCTTGGCTCAGATCCGAGTCCAATAACTGCCAATAATACCTGTCTGAATCCTTTCGGAAATCTTTGATGCATATTAGTATCTTGTGATCAATTAATTTATCATTTTAATCTAATTATCTCCTTTACCAAGTGATATTCAAGAAAAATCCTGATTAAGAAGATCAACATACAACTATCTTCATTATCACATTTTTTAGAACGGATATCAAACCGGCTACAAACAGCGTTTTTACAATATGTTCACCATACATGTTTTAAAATATATATTGTTTCAGCCGGAGAAATTAAATTTCTTTTCTAAAATAGAGATTAAATTTGAAATCAAACACTTGAAATTGTTATTAAAGTACGTAAAATATAATAGGAATAGTAACGAAGAGCTACAAATTTATACCTCACAGCTATCTTTCATGTATTTTTTAAGTAATTAAAAATGTATGTTATTTTTAAAGTAATCATTTTGAGCACAATTAAATGAACCCAAGTTAATTGTTAACCAAGTTACTAAGAAATTATATGCCGAATAGTTTAAATAACTTAATAATTTTCTATTAAATAAAATTTTAACAATTATTTTACTTGACCATTTATATTTTACAAAATGAAATTCTATGTTATAATAAATACAAATCTAAGCGTTAACTTCACTTTTAACAAATTGTTATGAGAGTTTGCTATATCAAGCTGATTGTTGCTTTAAGTCATTTAAGACATCTAAATTTAAGTAAATAAACTTTAATGTTTTATTATTATTATTGTTTTAATTACTTTATTGGTTTATATATGAGGATTTGAGTCACTTGTTTGCAATATCTAAAGAATTAAAAAACATGGGCAAATGCTTATATTCCTTATTTATAAATCATATCTTGGTTGATTATCCCTTTGTTATGATAACAATGAATAGGTTTGTAACAAGTGTTACTGAAAAAAATGTTAAAAAAGTTTTGAATATTTGTATTTTAATTTCTCATATATTATTTTTTGTTGGAATATATTTAAATTTTAATGCCTAATCAATTTGAGTTATAAAATTTGTGATAAATCCAATTAAATGTATTATAAATAAATTTATAGTTAGTAGAACTATTCTATAGATATAACATTGCTTGTATTTTGTTATAATCTAAAGCATATTCTTTGATTATGAATTTAACAAATTAACTAATGAATTTTACTTGAAAATTATTTTATTTAAGAATGCAATTGTAAAACATAAATTGATTTTGCATTTTCTAAGTTTTATAATGTTTTATGACTTGAAGCTGAAAAAATTTGATGTAAACCTGATTTAATATATTCTAAATAACTTTGAAAAGCAGAATGTACCTATTTAGTAATATTATCTGAGTTTTGGTTATATTCTGAAGAAAATTATTTGAATATATAAGCGTAAAAAATAAACTTATTTTATTTATAAAATGTGTAACTTTATTTGTAATGGATTTCTTTTAATTAAAATGATTCCTCACAGTTTATAAAGTGAATTTTTGAATTCATTTTAGGCATTTATACATTTAAATTATATTTGAAACTGATTTTGCAATGACTTAGCTTGTGATTTTCATAATAAGTTTGGAGAAATCTTTCAGATGTTATAAAGAAAAACATAATACTGATCAACATATTTGTCTTTCTCTTTTTCTTCAAGGTAGAAAATCTGCTGTTAAAAATAAGTTCGATATAAATATCGTAACATCTTAAGTTGATTCATTTTAACATTAAAATATATATATATATATATATATATATATATATATATATATATATATATATATATATATATATATATATATATATATATATATATATATATATATATATATATATATATATACATATATATATATATATATATATATATATATATATATATATACATAGTTAATAGTATATTTTATAAAATACAATGAATGTAATGAAACAAAATACAATAAAAAATGCCAAATGTAGAATATTAAAAATATTAAATGGAAAATAATACATTGAAAAGAATACATTGAAAATAATTACATTGAAAATACTTAAAGAAATACATTGAAAATACTTGAAAGAAACTTCAAAGAAAGATAGATAGATATAAATGGAATAAAGTACAAATATGGCCAGCTTCATCAGGGGTGTTGACCACATTGGCACAATTATGGCTTTTCTGCAATGGCCCATGACATAGTCTTAAAGAAGCTATGTTTTCTATGAAGTCTTAAAGAAGCACATTGGCTTATATCTAACTTTGCATTTATATATATATATATATATATATATATATATATATATATATATATATATATATATATATATATATATATATATATATATATATATATATATATATATATATATATACATATAAATTTAATTTGCTATAGCATTTTACTCGTTAATAAATATCTATACTGCAATTAATGGTTAGTATCCCAAGAAAGTTAATTTTAATTATCATAAAATTTAATATGTTTGGAATGTGTGTTTATGTATGTGTATTTAACTTTTTTGTGATATTGGAGCTAATATTTTACATTTACATCAGCGGATCCAGATTCATTCGTCATATGTATAATACTGATTACTTTTTTAATGTCTTCAGTCGATAATAAATTATGAGATTATAATTTATTAAGATAGTAAATTATTATCACGTTAAAACGAAAAAATATTAATTATTAAAAATCCTGATAAATTCTTTTGTTTTCAATCTTTTGAGATTTGCCTGATATTGTAGTAGTTAAAAGTACGAAGCCTAAAGTAGATGTCTTTTCATGCTAAAATTTAAAAGAAATTATAATGTACTGATGCAGTGCTTATTTTTATTTTTTGGTTTTAAACACATTTCCTAATCTCCTATCTTTTGTGCAAAATATAAAAAAAATTCAGTTAAATTTTAGTAGTTTTTTTAGTAATAATTTTCACTGCTGTTAAAATTTCATTTCAAAGTAGTAGGATATTAAAATTAGCATAAAGTTCATATACGAATCATACTCTTGCAAATTTAATATGTAAAGAATAAACATCAAGTTTACATTGATTTTATGAAAGTGCTTTTTTGTTAAATTTTAGTTACAAAAATTTCAGTTACAATTCCAGGACAATACATCATAAATTAATTTATTTATACTATTATATCATAAATTATGAGTCACCTTACTTGAAAAGTAAGTTCAAAAATCTGTGTTCATAAAAAGTTTTGTTATTATGGATATTAATTTAACTTCCTTTGATGTCCTTTTGATGTTATCTTACTACATTTTGAAGTGGCTGATATTAAAAAAGCTGAGAAGTACAAAATATATCATGTGAATGAAGTTAAGTAATGAAATTTTTGATTGAATATAACAATGCAACAGAAAAGTAACCACTTGAAGACATTGACCAGTTAGAAATAACATTTGCTTTATTCCTCATGACAGAATATATGTTCAGAATATTATTTCTTTTTTTGGCTTGTTGATGATGCCATTACAACACCATAACTTGTACCTTGAGATAACAATCACTTTTGATATAAATTTTTTAGTGGTTGTTAAAAGACTTTCAAAATTAACACTGATGCAGGAAGCAGTTAATCACTATGTCATTTTTTTTAAAGTTCAAGCCTAGATGAGTTCAATGAAAATCCTTTTGAAATAGGAATATAAGAAGAATAATGAGACTCTTTTCCATTAGAACTCTTAGAAATCCTACCATTTTGTCACTCTTTGTCAACATTTCCTGTCAGTGAAGTTAATGAGGAATCAAGAGAGTGTTTCTTAAAATGTATAATGTACAGATTTTTGATAAGACTTTTTGATAAGAACTTTTTGCATTTCATTTGTTATGCAAATTTGGGAAATAGAGAAAACTGTGTTACTGCAATAATGTATTATTGATCAGTATATCAAGTATGAAATTTGATGATTTTGTTACGAGTATTAAGCATTAAAAAGATAATATGTAAAGATTATTAAACATTTATCTGCTTAGCATCTAGTAGCATATGCCTTTCTCTTGAAAATTTAAAACAAAAGAGTTTAATAAATGATCAAATTAGGAAACTTTTAGTTTATAATTTAATTATGTTAATGTTCTCCCCTTAATTATGCCTCAAAATAATTATTGAAAAATATTTTCATAAGAAATCACATTCTGATTCAGTTTTCATGGTATTTTGATGAGCAAATATTAAACTATATTTTGATTTAGATGACACAACAATCTCCCAGAAACTTCTTTCACGTGCATATTAGAGTAAATATATGAAAATTATTTGTTATTTTAATATTTCAATTCTCAATAATAGCTTCGCACAAAACATTGATCTAATATTAATATGCCTTTAGATTATTGTTAGGGATTTAAGAAAAAAACTAAGCTTATGGCACCTTCGTTAAATCAATGAAAGTTTACAAACTTATAATATTTAGTTATTTTTACTAAAATTCATTAGCTCACAAAAATTGAGAACTTTTAGTTTGTGAAAATTTTTTATTTTAAATTTTATTAAAATGTGATCATGCATATTAAAATATATTTATATTTTACATAAATTAAAAAATTTATATTTGTAGAGGATTAAAAAACGAAGCATTAAACATTTATCACATTCATTTGGAAAATTTAATGATTGAATTTTCAATTGAGAAATCTGTATTTTACTTTTTTCAGTTTAAAATTGAAATATTTACATTTATTTACAATAAGAGCAATACAATTAAAAAAAGTTAAATGAATTTGTAAAACTAACCTAAGCTGTTGCCAAACATAGTATCGAAATAATACCTTTTAAATAAATTTTTCAATTTTCCTTTTTTAAGAACATGTGCAAGAAATTGTAATATATTTCATTTGATATTTTATTTAAAAAACCACATACAAAAAAGTTTTTGTACTTTATAACTGTTACTAAAATTTGCACATTCTAAATGATCTTAAATTTGAACACAACGTTCTGTGATACTGTTCTAAAATATTGTACCTGAAGACGTTTTGAAACCGATCAACAATCCATGCCAAGTATATAATAGGGAAATATTGATTGGGTAAATAATTCTAACACACATGGGAAAGGCATCTATTCATATAATCCATTAGCGTGATAATGACTACATTAGAATATCTTATTCGAAATAATGTATTCACCAAAACTTTATCAAATTAATGCAATAATTAAAATTTTTATTTCAACTTTTTATTTTAGAAATAAATGAATTGCCATTTATTATTTCATATAAGTAGAATTACAATTTTTTTTAAACTTAATTTATTCTAATAACATGATTTCATTGTGGTGAAAAGGATATCATATTCTGAAACATGTAAGCAAACAGCTGCAGCTTAAGAAAGGTAAACAAATCATAAAACAATCAATATCACAGCAACATGATATGATTTATTGATTGTTTTCCTTCTAGTAAAATTTTTAATGAGAAATAAATTTTTTTAATTGTTAATGTATTAAAAATGAACTGAATCTGCATAATATTTACATCCCTAATTATCAATCTATTGTTATCAACAAAGAAACAGATTAATAATCATTCTCATTGTCTTCTCTGTTAAGGAAGAGTTTATAGAAAAAATGATTAAACTTATTAAAATATGCATTTCAGAATTCTAATGTCTTGTACTTGTTATAAATACATCTATCACAATAAAATAAGAATCATAATTGATAAAAACAATTTAAATCACACTTGAGTAAAGAGAAATTTATCATGAAATTAATGGTTAAATTTTTTATTTTATATTTAATACTATATTTGTTGCTAGATTAGTACTATAATTAAAATGCTATTCATTTATATGAAAACAAATTTAAAGTAAATTAATTTTACTTTCATGATAAATCTAATTAAAAAAACTTTCAGAATAACATATTTTTTCACACATTTGAAAATAATTTGAGAAACGAAATTTTTATTGAATTAAATTCTTACTTTTTGATTTTAAATAGTTTTCTCTAAGATCGAAATGGTCTTAATAATTTTTAAGTGGTAGCATTTTTATTAAAAAAAATTGTAACCTAAATTTTGTATAATTCTTTAGACGAAGATTTTATCTAAATATTTATATAAAATTCATGGCAAATTTAATTCTCTATCTTTGTGTTTCTGAACTTTCGTGAATAAAAACAATGAAGCTAGTTGTTTTAGCAAATTCCATCTAAAATCCACAATTAAATTTTAGCATATTTTATGCAGTTTTTATATTATATATTTGAAATGAAAGTAACAAATTTAAAGACTCATAAAAATTAATAAAATAATCGTAAAAATATTTCTGTAATTATGATTAGTTCGTGGCAAATTATAGGAATTTTAATTCTTTAATCTCTTTTATTTTCTTTATCGAGAATCATGTAACAAATGTAAAAAATAGAAAAAAAAAGCGAGAGAAAGGAATTTCAATTCTTATTTTATAAAAAATTTAA
Source organism: Latrodectus hesperus (assembly GCA_037975125.1). NCBI lineage: Eukaryota > Metazoa > Arthropoda > Arachnida > Araneae > Theridiidae > Latrodectus > Latrodectus hesperus. The sequence continues at coordinate 53,407,236 of CM075855.1, forward strand.
TACATTGTTTTAAATTAACAGTGCTCTCTTCCAGAACAAATAAACCAAGAAACCACTTTTATTAAAAAATAAGTATCTAATCTTTTTAATGGATATTCTTTTAAAACATAACATTATTAATTTTGAAAATCGTTTCCCCAAAATTTCTTATTATTTTTATTAATGCAAAATTCCTTATTCAGTATCGATATGCTGATATTGAGAATATTTAAATGGAATTTTTTTAATGTTCTAAACAAGTGTTAATTATTTTATTGAAAAGCATAAATCTATTTTGCGTCTGATTTTGTTAAAATGAAATTGTGTAAAATAGTAAACATTTAATAAATAGTTAATGAAATTTTGACAATCAGGTAATCTGGTTCATATATATATATATATATATATATATATATATATATATATATATATATATATATATATATATATATATATATATATATATATATATATATATATATATATATATATATATATATATATATATATATATATATATATATATATATATATAATAATATATATATATATATATATATATATATATATATATATATATATATATATATATATATATATATATATATATATATATATATATATATATTTATATATATATATATATATATATATATATATATATATATATATATATATATATATATATATATATATATATATATATATATATATATATATATATAATTTGTTAAATGAGAAGTTTGCTAATTTTTACTATTCATTGTAGTGACTGAATAACTTTGCCGTCAAAATGATGAATTACAAGTTACTCAACTCTTGAATTTAATAATTTGTGCTTCGTGAGAGTGTCTGTGTGTGGAAAATTAACTATAGAAAATTTAATAACTAATTTAACAATAGAAAATTTAACAATTAGAATATATTTATTTTCTATCAGCACTAATTAAAAACATTTAAGTGTTATTCGATAAATTTTGAGAAAATAAAGAGACTAATTTTATAAAAAAATTTCATTTATCACAAAAGAATCAAATGCAAAACAAAATCACCGTTAGGAATTTAATTAAATATTTATAATGTAAATTATTTCCTAAAGATAACAACCCTGTGTTATTTTCATTGCTTAAATCATGATGGCAACACATGCTTTCATTGTTTAAATCATTGTTATTATAGTAGAACTCTCCCAACTCGTTTAGGCACAAAAGACTCCTATTGACCTATCTTATTTCTTTTTATCACTATTTCTTATCACACAACTTACTTTAAAGTCTCAGAATATGTCATGATTTCATTATATGCAGTTATTTTATAACATCATTTAAGCAAATATATAATTTTTATTTTTTCATCATTAAAGCAAACACATTCAGTATATTTTTTGAAAGTATCGAATGAGATATGTTTAAAACAGTTAATTTTATTTGAGTCAATTTTTTTTAAATTCTTGTAAAATTAATTAAGTTTATAAACTTTTAAAATTTTTAACACAGATTTCATAAAATTTCAGTTCAAGTAAGATATATTAAAATGTGAGCTATCAAATTACAAATCGTTTGCAGAATCAGGAATCAAAGTGTTCTTTTTTCTAAGATTGACTAACGTAATTTCGGGAGAACATATTCAAAAACTTCTTTGCAAGAAATCTGCTTCCTCTGTAAAAATTGAATCCACGATGATTATCTTGTAACATGAATTTGTTCTCATAAAAAATCATGAAAGCGGACTATATGATTTTAGGTAATGACATTTTTTATTCAGAATGTAGAATTGAATTAACATTTTTAAAAAGATATTTTTGAAAATATAAATAAATGGAGTTGATTTCTTAAAATCCTTCTTAAATATTGATTTAAAAGATATTAATTAACTTAATACTTATTTTTTATATTCTAAAACTATGCATATTACTTGATTTTTAGAAAGGAACAATGATGTTAATTAATATTTCTAGAAAGATTTCTAGAAGATGAACTTTATTTTTGTTGTGTTTTCATGTAAATTGCCTAAATTTCACAAAGATTTTAACTGGAGCAGAAACTTTTGGAAGTAGTTGGAATTATTTCCATTCATTTACAATACTTTTGACTATACATAAAAATTATCTAATTCTTAATGATCTATTTTTATGATTCGTTGAAAGTTATTTGGACACTAAGTAGGGATTTATTTACAATTTTGAGGATCAATGAGAAAATAAAATAATTCTAATTTGCAATTCTAACTCATCATCATTTCAATCATATACTCCTAATATAATTTTTCAACAAAGTATATACGATTATTCAATGTATTACAGTAACAGTTGTAATACATTAAATAATCATTACGCTATACAGTGCACTATAGTAGAGATTTTCATCATGTAATGCATTCTAAGCAAACTATAAGATAATTATGTAGATAGTAATCTTCGTGGACTGATTTAAAATTACAATAACTAAATAACTATAATTCAGACGCAAAAAGTAAAGAATGTATTTTAACTATATTTCCCATTTTGTTTACAGTATAATGTTGATGAATATTGAAAACTGACAAATTCGGAACAGCTATTTATGCATTAAAAATCTATTTTTACGGTGCCATTTGAATGTATAACTAACTGTATTCAATTTGCATTCATACTGACAAATTGTATTTTTACAATACTATTTGAATATATAGATACCTATTCCACACAATTAATTTCTTCAAAAAAATTTTAACCATGCATTATCGAGTAACTCTTCTAATCTTATAAAATCAAACTGTATTTAAAAGCTTAACCTTAATTGACAATGATTTATTAATTTTACTTATTGTAATATCAAAAAATTTCTATATATTAATAAATGTATGTCAAAAGTGATAAAAAATCTAAACAACGCATTCCTTTTAATATTTTATAGCATCGATCTAATTGTCAGATAATTTTATTAGAAAGTAAATACATTTGTTATCATCAGTGATACTAATTGAACAATAGTGTTACTAATTGGATTTTGACTCCATATCTCTATATTTAGAATCAATTTGATACGTATTATTTAATTGTCAGTTACTGAATTAATAAAACTGATTTCACTGTCAGAAGTAATAAAAATTGATCGAGGCAAACTCTTCTGCGCCATTTACATTCTTCATGTCACCCAAACTTGTAACCTAGGCACGATCGCATTGCTTACTTCTGGCACTAACAAGATTACGATATTTTTCTGCCATAAATCGATAGTCTACGCTGCTGTGAATTATTTTCAGTGTATTCGTTCTGAGAAAATGCTATGAGAGAAAGTATGAGATAGATGTCACATTCAGTTAGCTAGTGCGGTTAAAGCGAAATTGAAACGCATCTGTTTTTAATAAGCGTTGATGGAATTGAAAACAAAAACATGTTTATTGAAATTTGAGTGATATTTAATGATTTTCAAAACAATGCGGAGAAATATACATAATTCATTTCAATCGTTTTCTTATATTAAAAGCTTTTCATTAAATAATAACTTAATTAAAATATTGCTTTAGGATTTCGAAGTTAAATTTCTGTTTGATAACTGTTTTTAAAATTTCATTTGCTACATACTTGAGTGCAATTCGAAGTAATTTTATTCTATTAACGTATTGATAGTTTCATTGTAGAATACATAAGTATTTAAGTAATTATATTGTTCAATATTATAATAAAACAATAGAATATTCTATATTAGAATAGTAAAATATCTTTAACAGCGAAATAATTTTTTTGGCGTTCGAAAAAGCTATCTAAATTTCAAAACGATTTTCTAACAAGTACCCATATTAAAAAATGAAGTTATATTTTGTTTTAATGCATTCAAGTTAAAATGAGGAAGTAAAATCAACTCTTTACGTCCTCAATTTGATTTGAATTCATTTTCAAATATGGGATACGAGATGAATTTTTTGTAAAACAAAGAGATCTGAAATCCTCAGTATAGCATAAATGCATCTAAATTAATATTATAAACATAAAGTATTTTCATAATGTAATTACTTTGGTAAACTTGCATATTGTAGAGTAAAAATAAATATAATTAAGTATTTAAAACAGTAAAACTACACTTTCCTGTTCATCTCTCAATTTTGATTTGAATCATTATTTATAAAAGTGAACTTCTAAATAAATAAATGCGTTGAATAATCCCAAATAAAATACATTTACAAATCTTAATATAACTGTCAATGAAACTCTTTAAAATATATTTTCGAATTTTCACCTAATAGGATAACGTTTAACGTTATTTTCAATAATTAATGCATGCGATTAATAAATACATATTGGGATTTATATAACAGAAAAATTTAATGTTAAACTGTTTTTTTTTTAACTTTTTCAGATAATTTATTGGTGTGACTTTGTTTTTTTTTACTTTTTGTAAGAACAGCGCTAAGTGATACTATATTATTAAAAGAATTGAAAACATTCATATAATGCTAGAGGATATGATTATTAAGGAAATTTTTTCAAAGTTTGTAGCATGAAAGCTATTTCTTTGTTTTTATATTATGAAAACGTTTAAGAAATGTAGAATGAGGAGAAAAAATACTAACGGTAAAAATGTCACTAAAACTATACATTAAGATATTAATGCAAAATATATGTGACAATTTCTTCTTCTTCTTCTTCTTAGAATTGGGTTTGTATGTCATTGGGCACCTCTGCTTTTATCAGCATTTTGTACCATTAACTCCAAACCCAATGCTTCCTAGTTCCATTTGCTCGGGTCACCCACTTTATTAATAAAGTCCGATAACCCTTTAATGGAGTCTAGGTATAACTCTCTAGTATAGATGATGCCTAAAGAAGTTAATCTAGGGAGGGCAAGAGCCTCACATTCATAAATGATATGCTCTGCCGTTTCCCCTTGCGCATGACATTTCCAGCAGATAAGGTCTTGCTGAAACTGTTCCATCTGGTCAGAAAGTCAGACATGCTAGAGATAGCTTCCCGAATTTCACCAGAAGAAGATGGTTTAGAGGTCATTTCTACCTCAAGCGAAGGATTTATAACTGCCCCTTTACAAGATTGCCTCTGAGTTCCCTTGTCTTTTTCAGGAAGGTCTACTTCAGAGGCTTCACCTGCAAATGCAGAAAGGTTTGTTATTACTTGTGTCTTTTCAGCCACAAGATAGCAATTAAAAAGCTCAGGTAATATAAGTCCACCCAGCATTGCCTGAGTTACTGGGCAAGGCAAATTACTCTAGAAGTTCGCCAGGCAACTAGAGGCTCCGTTAAGACACCAATACCGCGGTGCCAATTAGCCCTAGGCACGGAACGCATAACACCAGGGTTTACGGGAGCTGGTTCGCGGCCTCTTATTCAATATTCGAGGCTATCCTGTTATTCCTACAGGACTTTCGGCTATCCACCACCTGCCTACGCGCCTGGTGGCTAGCTCAAGCCCCAGAGGGGTACGCATACCCCCTGGTTCCAGGTATGTGACAATTTAGGTAAAAACCAAAAAAAAATATTTACTGCATTCTGTATGTTTATCGAGTTAAAATATTAGGATCACGCTCTTTGGAGAAACAGATTTAAGGTTCGATCACAGGCACAATTTATAAACAATAGAGGATGTTGTATTTCGACATGCATATCTGTTAGGGTGAATACTATGCTATTTTTCAGATACTCTTTCGACTTATCCACTATTTATAAATAAATCATCTTATTTCATAACATGTTCAAAAAATCTTACCACAAATTTCAACAATTAGGTTATTTACTACATAATATCAAATTTTCAAGTTCTGTATATACATCAATAGAAGTGTGCTTATGTGTGTGTGTATGCGTGTATATGTGTGTGTATGTTTGTGTGTTTGAGAATGATCCGGTTTCCTATCTCGAGATACATGAAGAAGATCACTAAAATTGTCTTTATGGAAAATAAAATAACTGAGAGTTGTTTACAAAAGTTTCAGCTTTAATCTTTGAGCATTTTCAAATTGCTTCATGGTCTAACGATATTTTCAAGATTTTTAGAGTGAAAGCTACTGGATTCAGTCTCAGTCATTGTTAATAATACTAACTTTAGAAAAACTGATAAATGCCAAAAATAATTCAACTAACTCCTTAAAGTTGCTTGTTTCATCTTTTTAATAATAAATAATTCCAGGCTATACATGATTAATTTCTATAAGAAAGCAGTGGTAAAAGATGGATTCCGATAAATTTGAAAATATGGTTCACTAAATTGTTTGTTAACATGATACAAAGAGTTCTATGACTCCTCACACAGCTTTGTGAAATTGTTATTGTAAATTCTGATTTTACCAAAAAATTAATCACTTTTTTCATTTTTCATTCTTATCATTTTTATTTGATGATTTCTTAGAAACGCCTGCGTCACTCTTAGGATTGCTATATGTTCAAGAAATCAGATTTTAAACTTGACTAATTTCCTAATGGCATGAAAAATTCACAAAAAACAATTATGCTCAGTAATTCACACACAAAAAATTAATATTTACAGCAGTTACACTTCATATATTAAGTTCAGTAGATGCTCGTTTTTACGAACCTCGAACTTAATGGCACTCATGTTTTTACGAACTAGTGGCTAATCCGTACCCTAGTACCACAGACACAATGTTAATTTTAAATCCTATTTAAAGAACTAAAGTTTTGAAAAATCTCTTTTTTGCAAACTTTCGGCTTCCGTTTTTTATTTTTTTAATGATCTGATATTTTTTCAATTTTTTTGATTCATATTATATAACGCCAGAGAGCTTGATTCATTCTTAAGTAACGAAGGGACATGTGCAAGAATTCCAGATTGTGGGAACAATAGTCAAAGACAGGTGGCTGTCAGGCATTGGATGAGAAAGAACTGTGGTGTTGAATTTGACTCCTATCCGTTCCTACGTAGGAATATAGAAAGGGGGGTAACGCTTGTCTTCTTCCGTCATGTTAGAACATAGAAATAAATGGGAAATACTATTTAAAAGTTAGGTTTTTTCTAGCTTTGCTTGTAGTTGGTTTCGCTTTATTTGAGCAACTCAATTTATGAAGTTTCGTTTGACAAGAAAGATTGTGCTGACTACGTTGAGAATTTGTCGCAATCAAAAAAATAATTGTGTTTATCAGTTGAAGTACAAATAAATTCTGAAAGTAGACGAAAAATGTTAAATAAGACAAAAATTGACAAAATGATATGGAATTCTAAAGAACAATGTCTTGACTATTTTAAAAATTCTGAAAATAATCTGAGAAAGAAAATAGCAATTTCCGTCTCGAAAATATTGTATCCTAACTGGGAAAATATTTGCTTGCTTGGTTGAAAAAACAAGAAGGCGGAACATTTCTGTGTGTGCATGGTTATATCATTAAAAAGAAATCCAACAATTTTGTTATGAGATTTAAAATAAAAGATTTTAAAGCATTAGATGGTTGGTTCCAAATATTTAAAGGAAGTAAACATTTGAGCTCTAAAAAATTGTATGGAAGTGCAATCAATAAAATGAAAGTAAATGTTGCTTTTAAGTACCAAAAATATCTTAAGTAAGTGTTGATTTTAAGTTTCTTTTCTCATAGTAAATTTTATTTACCATTTATTTATTAACTTTTGTTTGAATTGAAGCTGATAAATAATTTGACATTTTTATGATTTCGCAATATATACATTTATAAAATTTATCTTTAGCTGTTCTGCTACTTTTGTTACTTGACAATTTTCGAAATTTATAAAATACATATCACGCCAATGTTTACTTTTGTGGAAAATACTTTGCCCCAGTAAAAAAATGAAAAAAAAAAACTATGTCGGGATACTGGTTATTTATCTTTAACAAGATAAGATTTAATTCTACCGGATAGAGTAACGTTTATTGTTATCTACCTTTGATGAGATAAATTAAGCACTCACTTTATTTAGTTCCAATCTGATACCAGCAAATACATTAAATACCAATCTGATACCGGATCTTGTAGTTTATTATCAAATATTTTTAAGAGCCAGTTTTCACAAAGTATTGAAATGAATTTAAAAGAAAAGATATATTTTAAAGTAATAATTTAAAAGCAGTTTTATCATTTTTTGTTTCAAACAATTTTTTCATTTTACTATAGTATTCTGGCCTAGTTTTTTGAAATTTTGTGATACTTGTGTTTTTCCAAACCGAGACCATTACAACGACAAAAATATACTGTCAATAATTACGATATAGGGCCAAATATTGAAATTTAATAATTGTTTGTATCAATATAAAATATTTAAAAATATTCGTTTCATTTTTAAATGTTTTATTTTAACTTTAATACATTTTGTTTTCCATTCACGCACAACAACATTTTCGTAAGTTCATGATTTATAGATATTTTTTATCTCTAATAAATCACACAATTTTAAGTATACATTTATGTAATACATTACATGTGTCTATATAAGAAAATGTATAATAATTAAAAACAAAATTTTCATTGATTTATTTCAATGAAAACATAAATTAATTGCTTTGCTTTTTCCCTCCCATTTCGAAAAAGTTATTAAAATTTTTAGCATTTGTCTCAGCATATATTCTGTAGAAAATTATCGACAGAACAGAATATAAGTGTCTTATTTTTCTCAATCCTTTGACCGCATTCGACGTACAAGAACGTCATGCATCAATTTGACCTAAGTCGCACATGACGTTCTGATACGTCGTTAAAAAGGAGATGGTATTTAACATGTTCATTCTTGTTTATTTCAAAGTAACAATGATAGTAGTGATGATAGTGAGATAAAACCAAGAGGCAAAAGACGTTCAAGATACTTATCAAGCGGTGATAGTGAATCTTCTCCTGAGAAATTAGATCGATGGATTTGGGAGAAAAAGACAATGTACCTAATGTAAAACGGTTTCGTGAAGTGTCTGGAATAAATTCTTTGTGCCTGCGAAGGCTAGGTGCTAATCCTAAACCTTTGGATGTTTTGAATGAAGTCCTAAATGAAGATTTTTGGAATAGCATAGTGGAAGAGACAAATAGATATGCCAGACAAGTGATAGAAAAAGTTTTGAAAAAAAAGAAACAAAAGGTGGGAGCCAGTAAATTCTAAAAATTGCATAAAATATGCTGTTCTTACAAATTACTTTACCCCAAAAAATTAAATGTGCTCCAAATGCAAAAAATTATTCGAATAAATGTGCATACAAAGGGTTAATATAAATAAAACAATGAAAATTGAAACAAAATTTTTCTAAATATTTTATATTGCTGCATAAGATAATACGATAAATGAAGCATTTCAATCAAAATAATGTACAAGTAGAGTTCAACATAACGATTAGGGTTAATTTTAATCTTAATTCTTAAAATTATAAATGGTTTATTAATGGTTGCAAAACCAAATAAACTTATTTCAGCTATAATCAGTTTCACAACTAATTTATAAAAGAGAAAGCATTGAAAACAAATTGCTTTCTTCTTGGTCAAATGAGGAAAATATTATTTCGATAAATTATAGGCATTGTTGAAATTAGAGACTCAGGAAAATTTCCTAGAACAGAATAATAAAAAGTTGAATTACTGATATAAGCCAGATTTTTAAAGTAAAAGAGAGATTTTAAATCTTCTAAGCAAAAATTATCTCTAATTTGTAAAAAAATCACGTTTAAAAGATTGGATCTTAATTTATCTCAAGAAATTGTTCTATTCATGTAAATAAAATATCATTAAAGCAAAATAGGTGACTAATTTTCTGGAATTTTAAGTTCTTGTGTTGAATTATCTCCCATATTTTCGTTTATTATATAGAATTGTTAAAAAGTATCCATTGAAAAACTCACGTTCAATGCATGCAAAGTTTTTCAAAATTTTACAATTAGCTCGCTTATTTATTTCCTTACAAATTTAAATAACAAAATATTTTAGTTGTTAAAGTGAACCACATTTTTTCTTTTTAAAATATTTCAATATTTTTTTTACATTTAGTTTTCGTCTGTTAAAATTATTGATCAAGATTAATAGCTAAAAATTCATATAAATTCTTATAAACTTCATAATCTTTTATAAAAAATGTTACATTGATAGTAAAATCTCTTAAAATAACATGAAATATGAAGAAAATTTTTCTTTTACTGTAAAGAAAATAATAAGTTAGCAAAATGTTTACATAGGAATTATTTTAGAATTTTAAAAATATTAACTCCTAAAAATCTCCACTATTCGAGATTTTAAAATATCAACTTTCATAAATCTAAAAAAAAATCTATACATAACGGTCTTAAATATGTGGCACCACCATAAAAATTTAATTACTGATTTATAAACTGCTTCATAAATGATAGTAATTTTCTCCCGTGAAAATATATTTTCAAAAATAATTTTTTAGTAACAAGATATTTATATTTATAATTAAACTATTTTGAATCAAGACTTAATGTAATTCATGAAAAATGTTATTCAATGTTATTCTTCAGCTTCAGCAGTTTGTTTAATTTTTGTAAAATCTAATGCAGTTTAAAATTCATTAGCAAAATAACTGTTTAATTAATTCATTGAACCATAAGTTTTAAATTTATCTTTCTATATATAAGTAAATATATTTGATATTTTAAAAATTATTTTTGATACTACATTAAAAATTATGTTTTGTATTTTAAAGCTATGAATTCTCAAATAAATGTTTTAGTAATAAAATGTTTCTTACAATAGTTAAATGTTTCTAAAAAGTTTTAATGTCGTCAAGACTTTCTCCAATCGACTTGTTGCGATCATATTAGCCAGACAAGAACAGATGTCTTTTTGAAAGAACATCTGCTCGTGGACTTAATTCAGTACATGCATATAGCATTAATAAAATGCCACTCCAATTTTAAATTAAAAAAAAATATTTTAATATATTTTACGCTGGCTTTCGAAGTTTCATTTTTCATTTTCTTTGACAAAACTAAGAATAAATTAATAATCTTCCCCAAATTACGTCATACCGTCGGAAATATCTCGTATTCTAAGACTTTTATTATCGCATTCAGATGCCTCCATAATCTTTTTTTCTGTTCTTATTTGTGTCAACAAGTCCTTGATTAATGTTCGCTTCCACGAAATATCAAGCTCAGCCGGAATTTTTTTCGTTATCGTTTGCATTCATTTATCTTTTTTGTTCTTTTTTTTTTGAGCCCTTGCTTTGGAAGCTTTTTATTAAAGAATGCTTTTTTTTATTTTCTCTGCTAATGTCTAACGGTAATGCGTTGTTTATTAAAATTCTTTGTGCTTGTTTGCTTTTCAAGTTTTTTTTTCTTATTTTTCTCTCACTGTATGTCGCGTTTCAGAAAAAAGTTCAGAATTTATTAGTGGCAACATGCTCCTAATAGATTCTAATCAGGTGTTTCGTGAGATGTAAATAATTATAATTAATATTATGGTTAAGAATAAGATTAATTACTTCGAAGTTATTTAAATAAGGCCTGAGAAATTCAATTTATTTTTTAGATGATGATAAAATTAATGACATTTTTCTTTTTGTGCTTAAAAGCCCTTTATTTTAATTACTTTGAAGAAATAAATTAAGGTTAAATAGACATGCATAAAGAAATGAAAATGACATTGTACACCAGAACGATGGTTGTGCATTTTTCATTAGCACAAAGGATTGAATCCATAGTAGATGAAATTAAAAAGCTTCGGATAATATGTATATAATCGTAAATATTTCACTTATTACTTTCAAATTGAACTGTTTTATTAATTGTATTTTTAAATGCAATTTAATTATTCTGAATTCTTAAAATGTTTCTTCTGAAATGCATGCATACTATCAATAAATAGAGTTGTGATAGTTTATTTATTTTAAAATATAACTGCTTCTGAGATTATTAAAAAAATTTTTTTTAATAAATTAAGTATTCATTTATTGAAATTATTAAAACATTTGAAATATATTCTTATAATTTATATCTTATAATTTATATATTTATTCTTATAAATTTTTACTAAAACTTGTCATTACAATAAAGTAATAATTAATTTTCTAGTAAAATGAAGGGAACTCACTGATTTTAATTAAAACAAATCAAAGTTATCAAAAATATGGATAATACACTGATAAATTAACCAAGAAAAGCTTTTTCAAGATAAAATTATTTTTATATACATTTCGGTCACTTGTTAGTATTAATGGCATACTGACAAACGACTGTTAGATTTTTACTGTTGTGTACATGCCCTGTCTCTATCGAGATATGTGAACCCTATGTTTCAGCATGGCAATGCATGATTTTTTGTTACCAGTATTTTACAGACCTTATTTGATTGCGAAATGTGCTCTTGATCAGCATGTTCTCCAGACCAATTACCAATAGAAAACTTCTGTTCATTGGTTGTGTTAATGCAAATGACTGGTTGGTTATCATATATACAAGTTATTGTGGCTGATGAACTATTAATCCATTTAGAAAATAGATTGGCTGTAGTACCTGCTACTGCCTTAGATCTGTTAAACTCAATGCCCACGCTATTCTGTTCTGTATAATAGTCTGCATAATACTGTATAATATCAGCATTGAATAATGATAATGAATTTGTTGCACAATAATTTTCAAAGGCTCATGAACATGCGAAATGAGATTTCTCTTTTGTCTACGTTTTTGTTGACAAGGTTCTCATTGTGCCTCACCAATCAAAAGAGCTTTATGAGCATCTTTAATTCAATTTAAGCGCTAATAAAAATATAAGTTTTAAATCATCATAATGCATTTCCGGTGTACCTTTTATGAAATTTTCACCTTTCAATGTATCTAAATTATTTAATTTAGATACTGAACCTTTATAGGATCATGACAAATTATTTTAAAAATTAAAAAATCTTATATCCTGACACATGTTTTTCTTGGATTATATAATTTTTCTAGACGCTGTATACTGAAAGCTTGTCAAATATTGTCTCCAGTAAATAAATTTTAAAAAATTCAAAAAACCTAATTAGCACTCAAATAAAGCCGATACATTATTTCAATGGACAGAGGATGAGGGACACATCTTTACTAATGTTAAATAAACTTCAAGAGAATTAATTCTTCTGCATCATCTAATTACTGGAGCACAGTTGAGTCTTTGGATAGATGCTAATGATAAGGCTATTGGTGGTTTTCTTATGTAGATAATCAAACATAAAAGGAAGTCATTTGTTTTACTTCGCATGAAACTTTCAAAAAGTCAGCGAAAGTTGTCAACCTATAACCTTTCGATAAAACGTTTTCATCAGTCTAGAGTTAAGAAACTTAACTACACTGCTGGACACTCAAATTTCAACACCAAGAAAGACAAGAGATATTACAACAAAATTTATTTTGTAGATAAAAAATTGACCAATTGTCAAATGAATAAATTTATAAACTTCTGTGAAGTGTGGTTCCTGCCAAAATCAGTTGCCAGATTTGCCACAATTGTTCGAGATCACCGCTGCCACACGCCTCATCATTGATTCAAAGATACTTTGGATGAATTCTTGAGATACAGCTGATGAATCAGCTTTCACACATTTCCAAAGTTGATCTGGTGTGGTAGCTGGGGATATAATCTGAGACGATTGTTCAGCAACCTCATGGACCGCATGTTTTCTATCGATGAAAGACCCGGAGAGCGAGCTGGCCAGAGACGCAATTCAATCTGGTGACTGACGAAGAACTCTTGGACACTGCGTGCTGTTATCCTGCTTATTATCCTGTTGAAATATGGCTGTGGGCAAGCCCTAAAAGGTAGGAATGACAACTGGCTCCAACACCTCGAAGATGTAGCTCTGGCTGTTTAAAGTACTGGCAATGTGTGGAGAGCAATATCCAATACCACCCCATACCATAATACACAAGGCATCACTAGTGTGGTGGGGCATAACGCTGCTGTTCAGCGTCCTATCTCTACAGTGCCTCCAGACTCGAATGCAACCATCGTGGTGTTGCAGACAGAAGCGTGAAGACAATTTCATTGCATTCTGCCGTCCACATCTTTATTTCATCGCACCATTGGCAACAGAGACGTCTGTGGTTCTGCGTCAAAGGCAGACGAGGCAATGGACGTTTTGCCGACAGATCACTCTGCTGTAAATGGCGTTGAATGGTATGCGCAGACACTGGATGATGCGTTACAGACTGAATGAGCTGTGCTATGGTTCGGGATGTGGTTGAGCAATCTGTCACTGACATGCACACAATTTGCCTGTCATCACGTGAAGTAGTGCACTGAAGTGGATGCGATCGAACTCATCGGTCCGTCGTACCCTTCTGCATCTATCGATCACATATCCACATCACAGTTGTTTGATTTCGTCTTACACGACTACCAATTTTCCTGAAAGATAATCCACAGTCTCAGTAGGCCATTATCCTTCCTCTGTCGAACTCGAATACTTGATCAAAAAATGATAGCTGTTTTCTATGACGCATAATTGATCATTTTTTGAAAAAAACCACAAGAAAACCACAATTGCCGAACATGAAATCGTTGAAATCTCTAAGCCTTATATAACGCTTTGAAGTAGCACCACAGGTGCGTGTGATGTGCATCTGCACTGAAATTCTAATCATTTGCATATATATAATGCATGTTGTAAATTTCATGTTATTTTCATCCATCCTTCAGGGTGTTGCATTTACGGAGAGCAGCAGTGTATTTATGCAGACCAAAAGCTTCTCATCTCCTCGTTTATGATGAATCCAGGCAAATGTAATCCTCATCAGTAGAAGCATCCTGACACAATTTAATATAGATATCCACCAAGTAAATGATGTCTGCAACTGTTACTGATGCTCTGTATTAATTTAAAGTTGACTAGATCTATAGCTCATATTTGGATTTCAAAGCTTTTTTCAAAACTACAACAAAATGACCGAAAACAAAGCAGCTTCCAGAATGAAAACGAATCTTCTCTTATTTTGAAAAAAATATTCCATCCTTAGTATTTGCTACAGAAAGTATTTGTGATATATCAATGGGGATTTTTAGATTATTTGTACTTGTTGAGTTTTATTTAATCATGAAATCAATAGAAAATATAGCAAATACGGTGGGACCGATATTGTAAGAACTATAAAGGCATCACGAATAAGGTGGTTGGGCCACCTGTACAGATGCACCGATGCTTTTCCCACCAAAAATGTAACATTCTCAAAAATCGAGGGGATTCGTCGTAGAGGACGTCCACCCACGCGGTGGCTGGACGATGGTGAAAAAGACCTCAAAATAATGGGAGTCAACCGATGGAGGGCTGTTGCGTCTAATAGGGTCAGCTGGAATAAGATCAGCGAGTCAGCCTTGGCCTGCAATAGGCTGTTGAGCTTGTGAAGAAGAAGAAGAAGAAGAAGAAGTACTTGTTGAGTTTCGTAGAATTGTGTCTCAGCATTTCCATAACTTAGCTTAGCCTGGTATGTCATTATCATGAAAACTCATATCATCCCAAAATGTATGGTCCAACATAAAAAATATGTCAAAGAAAGGGTTCAAGGCTGTATTGTTTTCCAAGAGTCAAAAGTGCATTAACATGATAAAATGAATTTGAATATTTTTTTTATTTAAATGATGCCAGATTCTTACGCATTCACATTGATTTGTTAGGTTCCTTACTTTAACCAGATGAAAAAAATGTATTGTTTGCATATTGTAAATAAATATACTAGGTGGTTATGCTTATGACTGATATCACATCTGAAACAGTTTGTCTGGATATCTTGGTTGGTTTTTCCTACTATAGTAATTGCTGTTTAAGACCATCAGTTTGAATCAGCTCTTTGAAAGGAGCTGAGAAAATTTCTGGGTACAAATCAAAATTCAAGCAACATTACCATTTTCATTTAAATGGTTTAGTTTAAAATTTCCACAGACTTTGCAAGAGCTTATTGAATACTCTCGAGAATGTCAAGTAGATTGAAATCATACCTACAGATCTACTCGGTTTTTGATATGAGGTTTTACTACCGTAAAACCTGATTTCAAAGAGCCAAGTGCAGTGGTCGTGTATGGTATTTCTCTCAGATTACCAGCTGATATGTATTCTGAAACTCTATCTGCAGTTTTACCTGATTATACGTTTGTGCAACAGTTAAAAGAAAAGACTAACAGCTTAAAATTAACATTCACATATGCCCACGGGAACTCAAATGTTTCTATGCACACTCAGTTGAAGGATTGCATTTACGTGTTTCACTGTGTCGACAAAATTGCTAGCCTCATACTGGACCACGTGAAGTTCTGTCGTGAACTGATAAACACATTATCATTGACATAAATGGTTTGTAAAGTTGTATTTCAATAGAGTTATAAATCTTTATATATTTTTAAGGATTTGCCGATTGACAAGATCATTTTGGCATCAGAAAAGATTTACCTGCTGTTTTTATTAGTGTTTTCAAAATTCCAACAACAAAATTAGTCAGGTGAGTAAGATTTCTTAAGAGAGAGAGAGAGAGAGCTTGTCACCTAAATGAGATAAAGTTAAAATACATTTCCGTTATATGGTGTATGTTCCTTAATATTTTTAAATTTATGCATATTATTCATACCTCACTAATAATTAGTTTGTTTTCGTTTTATGTATAGATATATCATGTTCATATTGTTCTTAAAGAGTGCTTTGTAATAGAAATGTTACCTATGTTGTAAACCTATGTAAACCTATGTTGCATGAATATGTTATGTATCGTTCTTCCGATGTTTCTTCATCACTGGTAGAGTACTGGTGTAACAGTATTGCTATCAAACACTGTCAAAAAATAACAATCTAACCAACTTATTCTATGACCAGAGTAACAGTTTCTCTCTCTACGTTTGCAGTCATACTTGGTAAAACTCCTATAAATATAAAAATATTTATGGCATACTGGTAAAAACCAGATGTTTCTTGTGCTCTCTAGCGCATGTTTATTTATGTATGTCTCGTGAAAATAAAGTTTAATTGAAGCTCATCTTTCTAAAATATTATTTTAAAATGGAATAGCTGACAAATTTAACAGATATATTGATTTGTTATTTCTATTTCAGTGATACTGCAAAACATATTTATTTAAATGTAATTTGTATTTTTTGTAGTATTTATATAATTGACAAAATGTGCTCAGTAATATATATAAAGAAAGGTATACTTAAATCACTTATTTTATTTCTTATTATTTTTACCTTCATTAAATAAAATTATGCATAAGATTTTCTGTTATTATAGTCTAAAAAATTACATCTTTACAAATTTATATAAAAGGATCTTTTCAAAATCAAACCCCATGGTTGTGTGTGATTTAAAAGTTTGAGTAACATCCCACTAAAAAATTTCAACTAATTTTTTAAAGTAATGTATAAAAAATAAAATAAAAATAAATATTTTGGATGATTCTAGATAATTTTTTCTAGTTTTCAAAAAAGTGTAAAATTCGAACCACTTAAAATGTTTCAAAGTTAAGAAAACTAGCATTATGAAAGTCATAACTTCTCTCTGGATTTGATTAATCTAAATAGAGAATACTTTTAAAACAGATTCATAGAAATTCAAGAAATATAAACGATGATTTTTCTTGTTCTAAGGCTCGAAACAAAAAATGGAAAACAATATAAAAATAGTTGCTTAAAACAATTTGCTAATTGAAATGTATTTTTTTTGTTAGGAATTTACTGATAGGCCACAAATTATTTTAAAAAACAGCATTACAGTAACAAAATAAATGCAACTGAAACCTTTTTAAACAAACATATATTGTAATAAAATTAAATAAAAATATTTGTTATTCTTGTGCAGCTTTTAAATATTTTAAAACATTTCGTTTTTCTAAATTTTTTGAGATTATCAACAATGAATAATTATTCCCACAAAACCTTCCAGTTATAAAAAAATTAAGATTTTTGGGAATATTTTATTAATATATTTTCTATACTTCTCTCGCAAAATCATTTAAACAACACTGGGAAGTTTTCCTCATAGATGAATTTTCTCTGTTGCGCATTATTATTTGCTTTTAAAGTTGCTTAAAGACTGTAAAAATTACTTCATGTCAAAATTATTACCTGTTACTATAATGGAATACATATTTCAAAGTTTAATTTCCTTACATACATATCTTTGACGACATTATTACTCAATCGATTAATCGATGGAGATAGGAGTAGCATGGTTGACGTGAAGTGGCTAGTTTAGTAAAGGGGTTCATTCGTGCGTCATTTCCTGTTAAGTGGTTGTTTAACTAGACGCTTCATTAAGAGGAAGTGCTTTGTAAATTGAAGTTTTAATCAAGTGTCTCTTCCTCTGATTGCAATATGTGTTAAGGGATGTTATTAAAAGCAATAATTCTATATCATAACAGCTGATGTTCATTTTTCTCCTGTTTTGAAAGGCTGCAAAAGTTTTAAAGTTGTTTTAAATGTTCAGATTATTTATAGAATTGCTTTTTTCATGCATTAATGCTGAGTATTTTCTGAGAATTATTTATGGTTCATTTGTATGAAATGAAAAAGTATTAGAAAAAAAAAAGAGAAATTGCTTTTCCTCTAATTAGAAATTAATATTAATTGTAAAACTTAAATAAAATAAAAATATTATTCTGATTGGGAATTAATAGGCTTATATTCTATGCAAAAAAATTTCTCCATTCAGAGATAAAATAAATTTTTTGTAAGGGTAACAAGTATGCCTTTTGGTTACAAAAATCTATTTTTTTATTTTTTCGCATTAATAACGGCTTGTAAGAGCATTTCTTGAAGCAAAAGGTTAACAATGCAATGTTCATACATTACAAACTTTTAGACCAAAGCTTTACTCTAATCCACAATATAAATGATTTTGATGATGAATTGTGAATAATTATAAATAATTGCGAAAATTTTCAGTGATAAATTATTTTCCTAGAAAGGATTATAATATATGTTATTTTCAACTGAAAAGTCCCTTAAGATATGCTAACTTCCACTCTTTCATGCTTTATATCCACTTGCCGCCCCTTAAAGCAGGTCTTCTTTCAAAATGTCGTAAAGATGTCATTCTGCTGCCATTATGCAAAATTGAGCTTTTGTCAACTGGCCAAAAGTGACTTTAAATTTCTATTCGAGCAGCGATTTATGTTGGTAATACGACTCTTTTCTAGGGCGTTTTCAAGGAGTGGAATGTCGCCTGTCACATGACTCGTCTAAGAATGCAAATGGCTTACGCTCTTATTCGAAAAATACTTGAAGTAATGCGTTATAAGGAAATAATATTTTTTATTTTTCGAATAATTTCATAATAATAGTATCTAAAAAAATATTAAATAATATGTAATTCGATATGCATTCACATTCACACATGTGTAATATGTTACTCAAGGAATCCCTATATGATCTATTTTAAAATTTAGAGTATTTCTTTTCAAACTTATTATATTTTTAATTTAAATGGTTTTTAAAAGAAAAAGTTTAAAAAGAGAGTTTTTAAAGAAAAAAGTTTAAAAATTATATATATGTTAATAAGAAGTCGAGCGGAATATTATTGATATTGCATATATGCTTCTGTACTATTGTAAAACTTTTTTATTTACTTATAACAATTGTTAAGGCAATTATATTTAGAATAATAAAGATATAATTATGAAATATACATATGTAATGAATATTGATATTCTTTTCTAAAATTGTTATTTATGTTTAGTTTTGTGACAATCTTATTTAATAAATAGTCATAGTCAAAACATGGTATTTTGTTATATCACTAATTTTCTAATTTTTCTAATACTTTATAAATTTTTAATAATTATCATTCTTTATTTTTTAATTTTCTGCGTTTAAAATCAGAAATTTTGCAACTGATATTTGATTTTAAGACACACATGAGCAATTTTTTTTGAAAGAATTATGTACCCATAATGGAACTTATGTTTAATCTAGAAATAGAATATGACGCAACTTTTAAGGGCACCGAAAACATTATTGCTCTATATAAGAAATATATAAGTATAATAAAGTAAATTAAATTTGTATAAGAATTTAGACACATTAAATTTATTAATATATTAATTTTAACTACTTTTTTTGGTTTACTTTTTAAAGCATATTAAATTAAATTTTTTGTAGGTATCAAATAATTTTGATTTACATATTTTAATAGATGGAATCTTAATCAATAATAATGGGAATTATAAATTTTTATTTGAAGCATTTTTTTCTATAACTATTATGCCATGCTATTTATATTTTAGCAGCGTGGTATATTTTCAAAATATCCTCAAAAGTGTTAATGAATAAGGTATTAATGAATCTATATTTTTTATGATTTTTTGAAAATAATACACTGGATATTATTTTCTAAAAATATTAGAAAGTATAGAAGTTAAAACAAAATTGTTAGAAAATAATATATTTGAATATTAATGAATCTGTATTTTTATTATTTTTAGAAAATAATTCATTGTTTTATTTGCAAAATCATCTGTATTTTTACTCATAAGTTTTCAGTAAATACATTTCAAAAATTTGATTTCAGTGAGAGTATTGCTACATTTTCTATGAACTTCTTCAATAATATTTGGCAAAATGAATTGTCTAGTTTTGAAGCTCTTGCGCTTGGTTAATTTTCATTTGGACAAATGCGGTTAACTTTCTTGTATACAACCAAATTGCAGTTTACATATTCTATTACTAACATGATTAAAGTATATTCATTTAATTAGATAAATTTGTTATAATACAAATAACATCTGATAGTTTAATCTTTCATCATAGATCATATATCGACGATCCTTTTTACTATCTCCAATTTTGCATTCACGTTTTTAGATAATGTTTTGCATCCTAAATAAGTCAAAAAAGGAGAGAAAGTTTAAATATAATTAATTATAAAATGTCAATACAAAGAAATTCTATTATTATTGCAGAAATTATCATTTTCTTTCGTTCTTCAATCAACATAAAAATAAAATGCATTTCTGCTGAGTTAAGGTTTGTCATTTCTCCAAGTATAACTAAAAATATATATAAGTTACAAATTGAAACTATTACAATTAAAAAAGAGAGCTGAGGAAAATCAATACAAAAATATGTATGAAATCACAATTACAAAACAACAACACAATATACAAAAATTTTTAATGAAAAAAAAAATCACGTCGACATCAAAAGTGATAAAATCTTTCATGAAATTCATATTAAAAGAAAACTTATTTCTATTTCAAGATTATCATAAAAATAAAAATTTGCTGTTGATAAGTTTAGTATGATGATAAAATGTCATTTGTATCCTGTAAATAAGAGAAAAGGAATAAAAATTTTAAATCCTTACTAATTATTTATTATTTTGGATGTTCATAGCATTGTCAGATACACAGGAAAAATGTTAAAAGATCTATCAACTTGAAGATGAACTTTGAGAAGAAATGCTATAAATATTGTTGTTATAGAATATCTTAGCATTTTTCTTTTTATTTTCAAAACTAAAAAGAAAACTGTATTAAAAGCAATTATAATTTAAAGCATTTATTCTCTAAGAAACGTTAATATATTTTGAATTACTTTTTTAAATACTAATGAATGCACTTATGAAACTAAGACATCACATTATAAATTTTATAACTTTTTATATCTCTGATACAATAGCTACTACGAGATTTGTTTTAAGCAATATAATTTAAAATTCTTGAAAAGTTTTTGGTTAATGATGAAAGACACTATATGGTTTTTCAATATAATTTACTTATAAATATGAATCGTATTTAAATGTAAGGTATAAGAATAAACATAAAGTACACTTTTGGTAAGAGAATTAATAAAAAGTTTTAAAGTTATGAGGCACAAAATTAAAAAAAATATAAACGATTATCGTGATTCTAGTGTTAAATCATTGAAAGATAGACGTACCATAGCTTGAAATTGGTAAATTATCGATGCTAAATATTGTCAATTTGTTTTATCATTAACATATTTCAAATTATTAACGTATTCCAAACTACATTTTTAACAGGGCCGTGGTAACCTAGTCGTTAGGGCATTGGCCTTCCGTCCGGAAGGGTTGGGTTCGACTCTAACTCTACCAAAGACCCACCGAGTAAAAGCGATATACGTGCTCGTTAAATCTGTAGAATTGGATGTCCTGTGGTCGGTAGTTGAGTAGTTACCATGGGTGTAATGATCTGGAGAAAATATCCTCCCCTTCCAGATCAATGTCAAAATTAAGCAAGTGGATCCTCTGGTGGTGCCATCTATCGGAGGAGTCTTAGAGCAAACTCGTACTTTCACCTTTGTGGTGCTCTGGATAAACGAAAAACGCACCCTTCTGACTTAAATTTGCATAGCGGTCGCTAGAGCGAGCTTGGCTTGTCCAAGTGTCATGAGTAACAACAATAACAACATATTTATTAGCCTCTACTAGACAAAATTAATCTTTTGAAGTCAACTATCTTAGTCAATCTAAATACATAATCCTTGATAGAAGCATTTGAATATTTTCTAAGTTTTCGCTAAAAAATACACACCCACAATTTCAGTGTAATGTCTAAAAATATTGATTATTTTAGTTGTTACACTTGATGCTAATTGATCATTTACTCTTTTCAAAAATTTAGGAACAGCATTTATTGGTTGTTAACGAAATTACCAGAACTAACTGAAAATATATTTTTGAATCGCAAAGAAGATTAAAAACGTGTTACCATTTTTATCTCTTAATAAAATGTTGGATAAATTTTTTAATTACTTTAAAAGGAAGTTTCATTGTATTTGCTGTGGTAACAAGTAGATCCATTCAATAATGCACTATCATTTAGTCAGAGAAGGATTTCTTCTTACATATGATATTATATCTTTTACGAATTTTTTTCGCATCCTATTAAAATATCCCCACAGAAATATCCATACTTATGAAAGTCCAAATTTATGGACAACTTTTAAGAATTATTTTTTAAAATTAATCTAGCAAATTCAATCTAAAAGAAAACAATACAACAAAAAGTTTAAAACAGCAAAAAATAAATACTCGGGAAAAGAAGATGGGAAAATGTGCTGTTGTTTATGAATAAGACGGTTAAACATAAAAAAATAAAAATATATTCGAGCTAAGTACTGCAACGACAACCGTGTTAAACTTAACTTTAGCATGAAAAATTTATAATTTTAAGACTTTATATATATTTTTTGTACATGTGTACGTTTACATTTATGATTAACAAAATGCAAGTGACTAAAGGCTTATTTATTTTGTAATCAGAAATGTAAATTTCAATTTCACACTTAGCTATGTGCATTTAGTTAATTCCTTTCTTTCAGAAATTATTTTATGATTTATTTATTTCGCAAACGCTATTAAATTCATAGCGGAGGAGAAATTTTAATTGAGAATAGAAATATTCTTAAACTAATGATAAAATATTGTGTATATAACAGACAATTTAATAGATTAATATAATGCTTCCTTAGAGTCAATGATGAAATTTTAAACAAAATTTTTATGAAATAATTTATTTTAATCTTTATTTTTTTATTATAATAATTTATATGTAAGTTCTCTAAAATTTATTAATTTACAAGATATATTCGAGGAGAGAGATTCATGATAGTAAAAATATCTTTAAAATACCAAAAAGTATTTCGTACATTTATTTACTAAGTACAATATGGAGTACTTATACTATACTGAATGTGCTTGTGGAATACCTTTCCTTATGTCAATCTATCTCATATATATATATATATATATATATATATATATATATATATATATATATATATATATATATATATATATATATATATATATATATATATATATATATATATATATATATATATATATATATATATATATATATATATATATATATATATATATATATATATATATATATATATATAATATATATATATATATATATATATATATATATATATATATATATATATATATATATATATATATATATATATATATATATATATATATATATATATATATACGTACAGAGAGAGAGACAGGTAAACTGCATCAATGAAGAATTTAAATTTATTTGATAGTAAAATATCAGATTGGAAAATATCCTCACAACTATTCAGATCTCCTTTGGAATTCATACAAATGCCAACTTCATGGGATAAAGCTTGAGGGCAATTTTAATTAAAAATATTTGTTGGCTTAAAATGCATGTGTAAACAGCAGCAGCTTTTATATTATAAGCACTTCTCTTCTGATGAGAGTGATACTAAACGTTATATTGCATTTGTGATGAAAATCACATGTTCAAAATTTGTCCATTTAGTGTAAAATTAAATATTGCATGTTTGGTTCATTTTTGAGTGACTTCTATATTTGAACAGGAGTAACTTACTTGAAATGTAACGCACAGCGAAATCTTATTACACCTTTTATTTAATAAATCACAAAATCATTTTTTGTAACTGTATATTTGGAGCGGAATTTCATTTGGAGCAGTGGCACGTCTTTCTTGGTTTTTCTAAGTTAGTGAAAACAAATTCTGATAATCTTGTATGGAATTCGAAATTTTCTCTTAGAAAAAAGTAGTCACTGTTGTGTTGTACTGAACTTGTTTGGTTCCACCAAACTAAAACATTGTTTGATACAACATTTTTGGTAAAATATATTATGTTTTTATCATTTGTTATTTTCTTTTATAAAAGTGAAGGTTATAATATCTGTTGATATACCTTTAAATATAATACAGATGATATTTCTTCCAATATTGGCTGTATTATATTTAAAAGCACTACTTAAGTGTTTAATGAATATTTAATATTTAGTAATTATGAATTTTATTGCATGATCACCACATTTTAAGCTTATTTATTACTTATTTGTGTGCATTACGCAGATTTAATTTTAAACTCTGGGAAATGTCTTAAGAAACTTATTTTAAGAATGATTTTTTCCAATGAAAATAAATTAAATCTGTCTACAAATAGTACATTTGCGACAAGTATGTTCAAAATCATATTCCCTTCTATTTCTGAATAAATTATTCTAATTTATGTTAATTTCAGAAAAAAACAGACAATTGTTTTTAAAATTTTTTATGCTGTATTAGAATTTTTAATTCAATATTTCGTCCTATATATTGATAATAAGAATGCACTTCGATGTATAAAATTTGTTTCTACAAAAAAAGTTTTACCATTAAAAAATCAAAACAATAAGATCTACCATGACAATAGCATGTAATAATTTGTCATCAAAGCAATTACAATCGAAGAGAAAAGTTATTATGTAAACAATATTTATAAAGTGTCGATATTTACATACTTTAAAATTAGCTTATTAATGAAGTAAAAAAATAAAAAGGAAACAAGAGTAGTTATTTGAATATCTCAATAATATTATTAAAAGTGGTAATAAATTCGACAAAAAGCAATTTAATTTTTTCAATATATTCACGAAATTATATTTACATCTTACGAAAAACTTTCAATTAGCCTTTTATTAAGAAAACTTAAAAGAGTGACAAGGAAAAAGTTAAATGCTAGAAGGGTAAGCGTTAATTTACATGAGATATGCTAACTGATATTATGTGATGCAATTAAAATATTTGCATCAGTAAGATAAATCAAAAGTTAGAGTTAAAACTATCTTCAAAGTCACGAAGACTCCATCCAGTTACTTCTATCTAGCTGGTAGAGACCAACTCAGGGCTAGGTAATGGGAAGCATGCTGGTGCAACAACAACAAAATCTTGATCAGAGATGCAAATGATAAAATGTTCAAGGACAGTGAGCATGAATTTTGTTGCTGTGAACATTTCTGCTGACCAACTTGCAAAATATGAAATCGGTAATCGAGGCGAAAAATCTTATCTTTTTCATTTTTCACGTTGCATATAATGGTTGTTATTTCTCAAAAATAACGAATGGTGCCATCGAAACGTTTTCGAAGACATTATAGGTAACTGAATGAATTCAGAAGTGAACACATTGCCAGAATGCGTGAATTTGTAGTATCGCGGAATGGATCGCCACCTGCAACGTTCGGACACATCTGTGCGAAAAGAAGGCGAGACCAGCGGTCTCAATCAGCCATTGCCATACACTCTGGTGTAACTGCGTGGGGTGCTATCTCATAGAAGATATCTCTAGCCATCTTTCACACATCTTCAACAGCTCAAAGATTTGTTAATACCATTATATGATTGGTTGTGCTATTCGTCATGACACGTCATTCGCGGGACAGTTTCCAACAAGATAATGCGAGGTCTTATACTGCTCGCATATCTCTGGACAACCTTCTTACAGTTAATACTCTTTCTTTTCAGCAAGGTCACCAGAAATTTCATCAATCCAACATGTCAGGGACACGGTAGGATGTCGAATTCGGGCACCTCAAAATATCGCAGATTTGGAGAAACAATTCTTAAATGTCTGGCAGAATGTATCGTAAGAGGAAATTAGGAGTCTGTACCACTCTTTACCGAGGCTTATATAAGCATGTAGCCTCCGCTGCCAGGAGCGATTTATTTAAACATTTAAGCTGTAATCGTAACCCATATATGAGCCTTAGGACCCTGATTTTTTTTTATCATTTCATTTTATGTGTATGAGCTGTACACATTTGATTTCATTAAAAACAAGCACTTCCTTTTTAATGCTTCTATTTTTTATTTATTTGTTTTTTTACAAAAAAGTATATTTTGGGATTTAGTTTAGGCATAATTCATATGAAATAGTAATGAAAATTTTAAACCGTACTCACCTGGAAAATTTTATTGAAGATTATACATTTTATTTAGCATTAATAGAACTAGAATATCAATTATATTATACTTTTATAAAATCATATATAATGCGAATAACACGAAAAATAATGTGCATATTATCACAGTACTTGGAAATTCCATAAAAGTTTAAATTCACTTATTTTGCGAAAATTATTTTAATTTGAATTAAACCGTAAGTAAAAAAAAATATTTTATTTTGATTTTTTTTTCAATTTAAATTAAGCGTCTACAAATAATAAAGGTAAAAATAAATGTTTTTGACTCTTATTTGGCATTTTATACCAATCAATATATAATATTCAACTTACGAATAAGTGAATTTTTATATTTATATTTAATAATAAACTTGAAATTTTTTTTAATTTCAAGCATGATGCCAATTGGATACGTTTCTGTAAGAAATAAAAGCAAATATTTTTTGAATTCAATATTTTTAATATAATTCATGGTAAGATCTCTATCATTCAAAGTGGCTAAGCATTTCATCAAATATGGCGTACAAGTTTCCCAAGTAATTTCTTTGAAATTAAGTTAGCTTCTACGGATAAAATATTTTTCAGTTCCGCAAATGACAAACTTGATATAACATAACATTTCTTGTTCAAACGATTCTGTGAAAAAATTGCCGTACTAATAAATCAGGTGACGAGACATGAAACGTAGCTTCTTAGAAATGAAACATGATATGTTAAAAATGATATTTTCTCAGTGAGAGATCTGTGTAACAAATTAACGAACAGCTGAGGACTTTACTTCCTTGTTCGGACCCCACACAGCATAATTTAAAAAATAAGAAAACCGGTATAAATTTTATAGAAAAAAAATTCGACACCATATAAATGATTTCGTTTTTTATAACCTAGTTTAAAGTCTCATGAAAAATACAGTTTCTTCTGTTGTCATTAAAAAAAAAAGTTAATATATTTTTTAAAAACAATAAACGTATTTAGTACTTTATTTGTTAATGATATGTCGTTATTTTTACATTTAAATCATTTAATAGTTTCAGCAACATCTTAAATGTTTTAGGAGAATTATCATGATACTTTCGAATAAAATAATGAAAATATTTATAATTTTTCTTATGTATATCAAAAAAATCCAAAAATATAATGCAATCAAGATTGCTTAGTTTTTTGTATTTTTAGTATTTTCTTATAAAAGTATTAAATATTGATTCTTAAAAATTGAAAATAGAACAAACAATTCAATGTATTGTAAATACAGATGCAAAACAAAGATATACTGCTCGGCATGGAAAATGCAACACCAAGAAGGAGCGGCTAGAAAATTATGCAAATTTTAGAGTAGACGTACCGTACTGAGTTATGCAAAATACACAGCTCTCCTGCGCACGCAGAATAAGATATAAGGTGAAGAGCCCACAGAGGGGGCTATATTCGCGCCGCTATTACTACTGGAAAATAATCATTGAAAGTTTGTTATTGTCGCAAAGGACGCCTGTAATTGCAAAGAATGCTAGGCCATCGTTGATGGAGTCAGTTTCAGCAGATAAACAAGTTTACGAGGGGCATGGTGATCGGACTGAGAAGAGTAGTTTGGTCTTTACGGCAAATAGCAACTGACAGACACTTGGAAGCTTCCATGGTGCACCGGTTGTGGCGAAGATGGTTGAAATAAGGAAACGTGGCACGTTTGCGGAGTAGCGGTGCAACCAGAGGAACCAAGGCACCTTGGACGCTCCCTTATCGAGCAGAATCATTTGTCGTCGATTGGTTGCTAGTAGCCTTCGCTCATGGCGTCCGTTAAGAAGACTGTCATTGAACACTCAGCCTAGACGCCAACGTTTGGAATGGTGCCGGATTAGAGCGATGTGGATGATGGAGTGGTGCAGGATTGTCATCTCAGATGAGTCACGCTTCTGTTTTTTCAGTGATAGTTGCCACGTACAAGTGTGGCGTCAATTTAGAGACAGGTCCAATTTTGCAGCAATTGTGAAATGCCCCGCCACGTGACAACGCGGCAACGTGTTAAGGGGCAACATTTCGTACGATTCCAAGTCACCTGCAGTTCGTATTCATTGCACTATGACAGCTCAACGTTACATGGATGATATGGTGTGGACGGTTACACTCCCCTACTTACAGGGGGTGCCCAATCACCTTTATCATCAGGACAACGCCCGACCGTACATTGTTTGCATCAACTAACATCCCCTGCAAAGTGTACAGCTGCTTCCGTGACTACCGTGTTTGCCAGATCTCTCACCAATTGAGCACGTTTGAGATATGATTGGACGCCATTTGCAGACACTGCTACTGCCCCTTCAGAAGACTCATTTTGGTAAATGGTTGGCAGGGAATGGAGAGCCATTACTCTGGACGCCATGCGTACTCTCATGGACTGTGTGCCTATACGTGTTCCTTTGTGTTCATAGTGGTCCTACAACCCATTGACTCACCTCTGTTCTCGCTCTGTATTATGCATTTCATTTCGAAATACAGATCACTTATTGTTCGTTGCTGTCTATCTCTGTTAGCCGAGTTTCGTCATTTTCTGGCAACTCCTTCTTGGTGTTGCATTTTTCAATGTCAGTCAATGTATGTTAAAACGCAAATTAGTTTAGATATTAGAATTTGTGCTTGTTTAATTAATTTTCCTTTTTGGTCCCAAATTATAATATAGTATTTAAATTATTACATTATGTATGAAAAATTCTCTTTTATATGAAATAATATGAATGTTTATAACTTTATAGGAAAGACATTATAATTTAATATTCAACGTATTCATTTTGAAAAAATTTAATCAAGCCTTTTAAAAATACTTTCTTTTAATCTTAGTGATGTATATATACTAAGTTAAGAATTCTTCATTTCAAATACAATAAACATTTCATATAAAAGCATGCCTTTCGACAAGATAATTTTAATTGTGGAAATTTAACCTCTGATGTTTTTTGGGGAAAAAAATCCAAATAGGCAAGACACATTTTTTATTTAACATTTTTAATTAACTTTCCTTGAAATAACCTTTTTATGAATTCAATTTTCAAATATTTAGATGTGCTTCAGTTCATTTTTAAGTTAAATCTGTGATTTCATTTACATACTCTAACTTCATATTTACGTGTTTTTTTTTTTTTTAATTTAAAGCAATACTGGAAAATATTAAAATAATTATGTATAAGGAAAAACCAGTTTCTCGGATAACATTTAAAAGAATATAATTTGAAATAAGAGATAAAAATAGAAATGATTTAATTTAAGATTCTATTAACTAACTATTTTATAAAACTGTAAATTTCGGTAAAATATAAACGATTAAAACGAAGGTGTAAAATATACTAAAACAAATGATTTATCTAGATAGTAAAGTTTATAACAATGTTAAGAATTAAAAGCAAACAAAATATAAATATTAACTAGATTTCTATTGATCAAAGTTTTATAAGAATATGTTTTTTACCACTGAAAAAGTATAGTTTATATCGAGATTAAAATTTGATCGAGTACTTAGATGAATTGTGTGTGTGTGCATGTATACCAGCTCACACACATATTCATGCATTATATATAGGCATTCACTAAATATGAGAAATAAAATTTTCTTGTTAGAATATAGTTTCTTTACAAGTAATATCAATTAAAAAAATTGAATACATGATATTAAGTGATTACTACTTCTTCATAACTAGAGTTCGACTATAAATAGCAAATAAGCTGTGCATGCAAAACAAAAAGAAATTTTTTTTTAGATAAATCATTATTATATTATACTAATTTTTAATTCATGCACAAGCACTTTTAAATAAAAAAAAAATTTAAACAATAACTCAGATAACTGAATTCTAAATTATAATAATTTATATACTGTTTATTTTGAATTTGAATAAGATGAATAATTAACTGTTTAAAGTATTTGGAAGTTACTATAAACTTTTCAATGTTAATGGCATTCATCAGTGGCATACAGACATAAAATTTTACTGTTATTATCTAGCGGCAAGAATAGAAATAAATATTATGACTGTTGAAAATGTTTCAAAGCACTAAAGGGCGTAAAATTATATGAGAACTATTTGTGTGTGAAGAAATAAATACACTTCGCTCATACTCAGCGTTGCAGACTCTGGAAGCTGAAAACTCATTCATTTTGGAGGTAAATGTAAAGAAAGTCGTCTGGTGCTTGGTACTTTAAGTAGACTTGAGACAATAAATTTGATCCATTCTCTGCTTTGTAATAAGATCCATCTATTATTCCATTTCTCCCTAAACGGTATGGAAAAGGAAAGCCACTTTAAATAAAGTGCTCACAAATTGCATAAATTTATCCTTGCCTTGTTCCTTTATTATCGTTCGTTTCGATTAATCTTTCCTTCATCGATTAATCGGATTCATGCCGCTTTAAGAGGAAAGTATCTTGTAAAGTAGGTGTTTCCGGAAAACTAAATCCATTAATTTCAATTTACACCCAGCCTGAAGATCAGAGAAGGAAATGTAGAGTAAAAAAATAAAATTAAAAAGAAGTATCTACAACTATTTCGACAATTACTACATTATAAATGACACCGTTTCGGAACGTCGGCAGGAGAAGTTTCGAGAAAAGAAGGGCAGAGGAAAGAAACTGAATCGGTAATCCAATTGTACAAGTTGTTCAAATTTGTTCCATTACATTTAAAAGGGCAAGTTTCTCAGAAGAGGATGGCAGCAAGCTGAAAGAAAAGAAATAGCTGAAGTGCTCGGTAATTCAATGCCAATTTCGGGGGAAAATGGAGTGGTATAAGCAGTGAATGTGCAGTTTCAAATCATTTGTCTTTGAATTTGGTACAAACAATGACGTTTATTAGAACCTTGTTTGAATAAGAGATTTGGAATAACAATATTGATTTCAGAGACATTAGTTACAATTCCAAATTTAATAAAACTTTTTACCACTTTTTTTGTAACTTTCTCGTAAAAGGTGGAAATTTTTTTTTAAGAATGAGAAGAAAATTTCTTTTACAATTATTTTACGGTTTAACAATTTGTGTTTAGTAAATTATAGTAATAGTTTGTAATAAAAATTATTCTTATTCTGAAGTATATTTATGAATAAAACTTACTTTTATTTATAATTTAGTTTTCATACTTTTTAATTGCAGAAGATTTCCTAATTTCCTCGATATGGAGAATTAATTCCAACTAGGCCGACGATGACTTGCATGGGCGGGCTGGACTCAACTGGGAAGCACGGCGCCAAATGGCCCATCGGCCAAGGGCGGGCGTTGGATGAAGAAGAAGAATTCCAACTGTGTTCAAATAAACACAGTTTATTTGTAATAATTCTTACAGATACTTATTTCAAAGAATAATAAGTTAAAATAAATCTTCGTTCTATTATTTGATCAGTTCTTTTCCATTTGCTTAAAATTTTAAATTATGATAATATTGTTATTATTCTTTTATAATAGGAAAATTATTCATTTTACTTTCTATTGTCAAAGTATTTGAATCATGAATATTCTTTTCAGACTTCTGCCGACCACTAAAATTAAATTACACAATATTAATAAATAATATTTGTTTAACTAAAAATATTAATTTATTGAATCTGTTAACTAATGTTAATAAAACATAAATAAAAATATGCAGTTTCATAAATGTTTTAAAGGAAATACAATTAACTTGGAGAATTTTGATATCCAAGAAAAAATTTGAATCTAATATTGTTCTTAAATTTTAATTTAAAAATAACAAATTGAAATATTCAATTATTAAAATCAATAAATTAATTATTAAACTGAACATCCTGATTTCTATTTATAGTAGAGAGCTTTTGAATGTTAATTGCTCCATATATAGCAAAATATGTCGGTTTTTAGATTAATCATTGTACAGGCTCCTTCATAACCCTAACTAAATTATTATTTTATTAAAGTAAATTTAAATAATTCCATAATAAAATATAAGATAAATGGGTTGTTTTGATGAATGACTTTATTTTTACTTCAACGTTTATTTCAATTAAACATTTTTTTAAAGAAAGGGAAATTTTGTGTAACATTATTTAAGAAATTTACAAGCTCTAATAGTTTTAAATTTAATATAAATTCTATAAGCTAATGAAGTGAGAGTATATAATGTATATCTTTATCTATATATATACATATTTTAAAATATTTGGAAAATATTTAATTTTTGACACATGAAACACACTAGAATATTTTTCGAAATTAATCTGTAATCTGTAAAAAAATTTAAAAATATAAATATTCTCCTTTTACCCTTTTAATATTTAGGGTATTTAAAAGATTGGACATAAATCCTTTGAAGTTTAAATAGTCAAAATAAGATTTCTCAAAAATTACAAAAAATAATTACAAAAATATCTTCACATATTTGAAAATGTATTTTAATTGAAAAAATTAATGTAACATTTCGGCATCTCTCGCTAATTAATGTAAGAAAAATCTTAAAAATTCGATAACTATTCAACTTTATTTTCATTTCCCTAGAGGATCGGTGCTGATTCTTTTCAACGTGTATCTTGTATTTCAGCCAACGGGAAATGAACAACAAAGCAAACAAGGTTTTTTTCCCCCTTTCTTTAACTTTTTGCTTTGCCATTTCTACTCGTAGAATATTTTTCTCATAAAATATTTACTCAAGATAGCTGAAGCAAATGAAATCAGGAAAAGTGCATTTCTTTAAGAAGTGGGACTCTTTAATTTAGCCAAGGATTTTATTTCCTGTTTATCTTTCATGACCCGTAACGTTACAAAATGGAAGGTAGTATTTATTTTTTCACTCAGATAGAGTATATCTTTGACAAAGTGTGTAAATAACAGCTATTTTTTGTGTCTTCCACGAAAATAGGAGATTTTCAAAATTGAAGATCATTTTTTTAATTTTTGAATACTGAAAATTGAGAGAAAATGTGAAATCGCTTCTTAATGAAATAATAATGCATTTATTTTCAACATACTGAATTGAATGTTCAAGTTAAAGGTTTTAAAATCAAAGGAAATTTATTTCATTCGATAGGTTATTTGAGGTAAGCAATTTTGGAATAAAATCATCACATTGTTGATAAAAGTATTTATTTTTAAAAAATGTTAAAAATAATTTGAGGAAAAGAAGGAGAAATATTTTAAATATGTCACTCAAGGAGCAACTTATATCTTTAACTGAGGATTACACAATTTAGCATTAAGAAAAGAAACTACAGTTGAAATTATTGTTGTGATTGAATAGAATTGCTTTAAGACCAACATAATCTATACTGAAATAAAAAAAATTTCTTTATAATTTCCAGCGCCCTCTATTAGTTCCTATAATAACTATTATCATCTTAATCAAGTTTTACATAAGTAAGTTTAAACAATTTTCAGGGTTTTGATTTTGACGTCTATGTTTTTGCCAATTCAATAAATTACAATTTATTTCTCTAACTAGTAGATTAATTTATAGTTGAATTTGTTTAGAAATATGATTATATTATTAAAGAAGCAGATATCGACAAAAACAATAAAAAAATTTTTTATATTAATAATAGTTTCTAGAATATATAATTTACATAATTGATTTTTCAGAATAAGAAACTACCACGTATTTAATTTTGAACTAAAACTGCGTTCTTAAAACATTTATGCTTTTAAAAATTATTATCAGTTAAAATTCAGTCATGTTATTAGTAATGTTTTAAAGTTTATTTCTTTCTCATAAAGAGAGATCCTTCACATGTTACACATGTTTTAATGATGGAATCACATGTTTTATCGATTCATAAGCAAAAATTTTCATGATTCACTCAAATATAGGAGGATATCACATGTCACTGGAGAAGTCAAAAATATTTTACCAATTATGTAATCTTCAATACATCCTCATAAATTAATTTGCATAAAATTATAATCTGTGCAACTTTTATGTAATGTAAACCTGACCAACAAATATAGAATGACTGCAATCAAATTTATATATATATATATATATATATATATATATATATATATATATATATATATATATATATATATATATATATATATACATATACATATATATATATATATATATATATATATATATATATATATATATATATATATATATATATATACATATATATATATATATACATATATATATATATATATATATATATATATACACACACATATATATATATATATATATATATATATATATATATATATATATATATATATATATATATATATATATATATATATATATATATATATATATAATGTAACTTTAGTGTGTAACTTTCAGTGAAAAAGAATAATTTGCACGTACAATGAGTTACCGTAAACTGATTAAGAAAGCTAGTGATTGTCTAAATCAGAGAAATAAATATCAAGTATAAAAAAAATTTATCTACTTAAAAATATTTTTTTTCATTCATAAAATTTTTTATATTGAAATAAAATTTCGGAAGATTAAATTAACTTAAATTCAAATGATTTATTGTTGATGATTGCATTATAATATATCTTAGTTTGCATAGAGATATTTTTTGGAGAAATATAGTAAGTCAAGTTTTTTTGGTAATAACCAATTTTAGTTAGTTAGTATTTTGTTTTCTATGTTAATATTTTGCAAATCGTCCAGATTAAAAGCACCTTTAGAAAGAGAAAATAGAATTTGGCTTAATATAATAGATATGAATGCATTATTTTTTAATAATAACATAATTTTAAAAAATACATATCAAAACATACGAGTGCTCAAGTAAGTAATAATATTTTTTTACTCGTTCTTCTTGCACAGAAGTAAATTCTTGTACAAAATAATCAACAAAAATGCCACTTTTAAAGCAAAAAATAAAAAGAAGCATTCTTTTTATCAATCTTCTATTAATTAAAGTGTTTTTTCTTCCTTTAAATGTTTTTTAAAAATAAAATTTTGCATGAAGGTGAAGAATTTGAGTTCCTAAGAGCCAATTTTATTGTTGTACTTAACAACTAAATTAGACAGTTCCAATAAAGGGTAGTTATGTTTAGTATTTTTTTAACTGATTAAGTATTTTTATTTTCTCGATTTAATCAAGATAAATATGTTTTTTCCAGAATAGTTTTGAAGTAAACTTTCCTAACTAAACAAAATCCTTTTTTCAGTTCTCAAAAACACTTAAATGTAAACATTCACTAATATATAATAATTTTATCTAATAAATATATAATTTTAAGGAATGAATTTTCTTGCAAAGAATAAGCAATGAAGATTCGTAAATTGTTTTGGTCATGTGTGAAGCTCTATACGAACATGCAACAACAGATCAGCAGAAAACGTATTTGATGTTTTACATTACATATACATGCTTATAAAACGGTTCAAGTGAGACCCAAACTATACTTTAAGGTTAACGAGCTTTAATTAATGTACCGATAATGGATATTATACAGGTTAGAAATCTGATTCATACTGAAGCTCAAATAAAAATTAAATGCAAGAAATGTGAAAATCAAGTGGGAAAAATGTAACAATCAATATATATATATATAACCATGGGGATTAAACAAATACTCTTCTTGTTCGTTTGTGTGCTTATGTTTAACAAAAGGATGTACTGGTTGTTGCACTAGTATGCTTCCCTATACCTAGCCCTGAGTTGGGCTCTGCCAGTTAGATAGAAGCAGACTGCTGGAGTCTTCGTGATTTTGAAGCTGGGATCAAGCAGAAAATCTTCACTACTTGGCCTGCCACCTCCAAAAGTATCATAAGAATGTATTGGTAAAATCCGTTTTATATGACCCTCAAAATACAATGCAAATAAGAGCATAGTGAGAAAAAAATAGAAATACAATGTTGTTAACCAGACTGTAACATACAAGAACTGAACAGAAAAACAAAATGTAAAACTGTAAGGAAAGTGTTTTAAAATGATCTTGCGATATAAAAATACGCTTTGCTATGCCCAGAAGTAAATTATCTATAAATGATTTAAGAAAATAATTCAAGGATAGAAATTATTGAATTTGTTTGATTTAATCAAATTTTGTATGTCAGACAGTAAACAAAATTATAGCAACTATTTTTTAAAAATTTCATTTTCTGTGATCAATGATTCTCTTCCTTGGTTGAACTCAGAAACTGGGTTATATGACGCTTGATCAATTTTAGGAATATTGCTGATGTAGCACATGAAAAAAAATCACGTAAGAAAACGACTTAAATTTAAATGAAAGAGTTTTTTTTAGTATTATATGCTAATTTCAAGCATTGCTGTAGTCATTTAAAATATGTTGTAGCACTGAAATTATAATAACTTTCTGTTTTCATTGAATTCATATCATTAGAGTCAAATTCAAGTATGCATGTTCTACTTCGACTCCAATGTGAAGTAGGTGATTTTTACAGATCAGTTTTCGAGAAAGAATATGTTGTAATTTTGTTAAAATTATTTATAAGGGAAATAATTATCACAGATATAGTAGTTTATAGGTGAGAAAATGCTTTGGAGATTTTGCAGGCTATTCGAAGACATTAATACCAAGAATATATTGTTAATATCTAAACAAGTCGAATGACATCAGACACTAGCAAACAAGCAACAACAAACAGTACCATTGGCTTCAAAATTTCGTCGATTCACTTTGGCGGTAATTAGCAGTAATTAGCACAGCTGGCGGTAATTAGTATTTTCAGTTGTGTCTGATCACCCAAAAGATCATTCATTAAGTAACTGTGTTAAGCAATTCTTTGAAAAAAATATTATATTTCAGTGCTCACAATATAATCTTCTCTACAAGCATATACAATAACTTTCAACTTCGAATGAAAAGTAAGAATGATGATTGTTTGTTAATGAGTATCTGTTCATGAATTTAAAAAAAGACAATTTTTCAACTAATAATTTTTAAATCAATAATGCTTATCAATTAGCAAGCTTTTTTGAAAAACTTTATGAAATCTCTGTTTGTAATTGCTGTTTTGAGTATGTGATCCTCTCACCCAATTCGACGAGAATTTGGCAGGCAATGATTCTATCATTGGTGACGTACCGTCACTAAATCACTGCCTTTAAAAGCAGCACCTTACATTTAGCGTTCTATTTAATGTGGTTGACTAGAATGCAAAACCTAAAAAACTATCATTATATAGATTCCTTGAAGATGTCGGAACACGTGACATAGTGTGTCTAAAAGATGTTTTCAATGCTCATATTATTTATTCGGCATGTTTCTTTGGATGAAAATGTCTACTTTTGAGTGCAAGAACTAATTTTCTTTTCTCTTCATTTTATATTTCACACTAATTTTAGATTAACATTGAAAAAAATTATTTAACTATATTGAAACAGAATATACTAAACGATAATAAATTAAGAACACGAATTTTTTTTAAAATAAAGAAAGGAAAATGTTAGAAATATTTCAGACTAAAGAAGAAAATTAAAAATTAGCTTAATGTGAGTAAACAAAAGTAAAATAAAAATCGAAATAAGAAATATAAAGCTGAATAATGTTTTATAATCCATGTTTATTATCTTTGAAAATTAAAGGTTTTATGATCTTGAGAAACGTATATTATTATTAATATTTTTTTAATTATTTAAACTATATAATTCTGTATTACTACTAATATATACTTAAACAAAAACAAACAGCATATCTTCGTTGCATTTATTACAATTATAAGCAATTGAAATAAATGCCGTATATGAAAGAAAACAATTTTCAAAAGCTATTATTAAGCAATGAAATATTTACTTATAATTTCTCTTGTTACTATAAGGGAATATTAAGGAACTCTTTGACCGTGTTTAGTTGTTGTCAGCCTTAATGTTGATACTGTTATTATACATCACACTGTTTATTTGCATGATACAGTTAGATAGAGATTATTTAGGTAGAGGAAAATGTGTCAATAAAAGTTCTTACGAAGGTAAAATAAAATCACTCTACACCGCATATAAGTTATAATATAAA
Source organism: Latrodectus hesperus (assembly GCA_037975125.1). NCBI lineage: Eukaryota > Metazoa > Arthropoda > Arachnida > Araneae > Theridiidae > Latrodectus > Latrodectus hesperus. The sequence continues at coordinate 53,445,744 of CM075855.1, forward strand.
CAATAAAAAATTAGAGAAAAATAACTATAAAATATGTTTGTCATTTTTCCACATTTATTTTAGCAAATATTCCCTTAAAATTTAATCAAGAAATTTAAGAAATTATTAACACCCTCTTCTTACTTACCTTTAAAAAGTTAAAAACTATTTTAACCATAAAATCATAATTTAGACAGATAGAAAATTTTACGATATCTATACATGACAGAGTTTAGAAATGATGATTATAATATCACTGGAATCGCAGAATACGAACCAATGCATCACCACTGATAAATTGTACAAAAAACAAGAAAAGATAGCGGTTATGAAGAATCTGAGTATTTTCCTTCTGTGAATTTTTATTGGCAGCTTTTGAGTTTGCTCATTTTGATCAAATAAAACGAATGTCAACCATGTAGTTAAGTTTAACCATGTAATTCCATTAACCATGTATTATTCAAACATGTAATTAAGGTTGACACACGGAGAATGGTTGTGGAATTCGCTTCCGAAACATTTGTCATAACATTGGACATTACCATGTAACATACATGTTAATATGAATCAGGTGAAGAAGCAATGACTTAAAAACGGGAGTGCTTACAGTTTTATTTTCATATTACTACTAATGAATTCAGTCATATAGCGTGGGTGTCACTGATTGATAACACTGCGGCATCCAAAAACATATCACAATGAATACTCCTGGTATTAAGGAAACAAGTGTCCACATGAACCATGTGATATTCCCAAATGAGTCACTGTTTCGATTACTTTTGACTCTAATCCACCAATTTTAGAATAAAGATGCAACTAGTAGTAAACATATATAATCAAATATCACGAAATGTGGACTATGTATTAAGTTTAATGTTTTATTGTTTGTTTCATTATTCTCCTAGCATGCATTATCGTAACATTCCTGAGTAATACTTTTGGGATTTTCCAGCTTATTCTCTTTCTAATCCATTTAATCTTGACAGCGACCATATTCATTGTCATAGTATATGTTCATTTGTTGCATGCAATGATCAAAGCTTCTTTTTTATTCTCTCAATTGCAGATTAAATAACCAGTTTAATTTTTCTCCAGATATCTCTTTACAGATTCTCTTGACCAATTAGGCTATTGAACACGTCTGGTCACAGATTAGAGTTTAGGTAGCACAGAATAGAGCTGTGCTCTCGCTTGTATACCTGATAATTTTTGGAGACAGCTGGAAACAATATGAAAATGATATTTCTTAAAAATACATTAAAAAATTTTAATTTAAACTCAGTGACATGTAAAAACGATTATTATTAGTCAAGATAATACTTATTGGAGATTTTGTCATCTTACACACATCAAATTGGTACCCAATTTTTATTGAGTAACTTTTTATTACACATGATAGCTAAATTAAGTTTGATTTTAATAATTATTGTTCTTTTGCATTTCAATGCTGCATTTTGGATGACTAGGAATGTAGAAAGAAGTTTCTTGAATTGGCAATCCCAATGAAAGTGTATTAGTCATGATCAATGCTACACTAGCGTTTTTTGACTAAAAAACTATTGGATTTTATTTCCTGAGTATTTTTTCTTGGATTTTTGCCAGATGTTCAATGCGTATGACATAATTGTAAAAATTAAATTAATAAAATGTTGCATACTTAACATTAATACATACTCACTTGTTCAGAAGTTTTATTTTTTGCAAAATTTAAATACTATTGAAGTAAATGATTCAATTTAATATTTTAGGAAATGTGTAAATTTAAACTGTCGTAATAATTTAATTAATTTTAATAAATTTAAATAATTGAAAGGAGATAATTGCCAGTTTAAAAATCAAATTCCTTCCATCACACTGCTTAGAAATCTCGAATAACATTGTCACGTTCCTTTTAAAGAGTGTCAGATTACACTTTATATTATATTATGTTGCTTTTATGCGATGCAAATACATAACTACAAATATTAAGTATTGAGGGTGGAACGCAGTCTCATTATTGAAATTTAGAACATCAATTGTAAGTGTGCAGCCAAATGTGAAAATTTATTATGCAAATGCAACAATTGTAAACACCACATTTTATTAAATGTATTCATTTTGGAAGAAAATATGTGCAAGAAAATTCGTTTATAAAGAAAACTTTGTTCATTGAGTTGATTTTAACATAGCAATGGTTAAAAAAATAAGGAATTTAAATTTATCTAAAATTAATATTGCTTATAGAATATAGATATTTTGTAAATAAAGTTGTGAATAAATGAAATTTATAAAATGAAATATAGGCTATATTAAACTATTATATATTTTTTTATTATTCGGTTAAAATAAGAGCACTAAAAATAAATTATCTAAACACAAAATTCATTAGTATTTGTTTGTTTGACATAAATCTACTGAAAAATATATTTGAAACATTTATGAATGAGAATTGGAAACAAGTTCTAAATCTGATTTTATAACTGAAAATTCACATTTATCTCTTACCTAGTGATCATTCAATAATTCACATTGAAGCATGTAGAAATATCTGCACCTCTTCGTATCTAACTATTCCCAAATCACAAGTGGGGAGAAATCGGGGCGGAAACAGGATAGAAAGCAGATGGCAGGCAGACGATAAGTTAGAATATTTCATGCGCGAAGCAGATTCAATTCTTAATGCAGAGTGTACAACCTCATTCAGTAAGGAAAACGATATTATCTACAACATGGCAGTGCATGTTCTAATGACTGCTGATTAATACGTTGTTATCGAATGTTCTACGTTTTCTGAGAATCGAAACACTGAAATGAAGTGAATAGATGGGGAAGGGGTTCTTCTCTTGGGGAATAGGAACATCGGAGGAAATCGAATTAATTATTCAGCTCGGCCCTCGCTGATCTGTCCAAAAGTGTCTACTAAAGAACAGTTCCTAATTGTCCCTGAAGTACATTTGCATGTTTCCATATTCGTAACCGTGTCTGTATGATATGACGAGTATAGTATCTTTTGGATGCAGCAGCTGTTTCCGTAAAGAGGAACAGTTGTGATAAGTTCATCAATATAAATGGAATAACAACGCTAGCGTATAATTGGATGGTAACAGTTGCCCTTATGTAATAACTAAGTGGTTATCATATAATAATAATAAAGCTGTTTTATTATATAATAAGATTACGTATTAAATTATTCCTTCTTGTTATACAAAATTTTAAAGTAATAATAAATTAATTTAACATTTGCATCTATATGCAAATACATAAATAAAATTGAAAATGTCATTTATATATATATATATATATATATATATATATATATATATATATATATATATATATATATATATATAGCATATTTTATTTATGTAACAATTATTTAAAATATTAAATGATGTTTGAAGTTTAAAATAAAAACATGATAATGAAAATATTTTTTAAATTGAATACTGAATTGCAAAAAATTACATATTTTTAAAATACATTATAAAAGTGATTTCAATTATTTTTATAGTCTTATATGCTGTGCGAAAATATTATACTAACTTAAAATCAATAGTATTATTTAGGAAATCTATTGATGATAATAAAGATAGATTATAAATAAATCTTTAATCTTTCAATTTTTTGCGGTAAATTTTTTAATTATCGTAATGAATACTTAAAATTTCCTTAGAATCATAAAATATTACATTAACTTCTTGCTCATTGTTATTGTTGCGTTGTTGTTTCTTATCCTATCTGATTAGCCAATAAGTTAAATCAGATTCATGAGACCCATGAACAAACAAAGAGTCCAAAACAAGAAGAGAACTCTTTTTCGAGTCCTAAGCAGGAAAGTAGATGTCCAGGGTAGAATGTGGGATGTTGCATTTCTTGGAAAAGATCTTGTTTCCTTGGTTAATTTTAAGACACTTCAAGTTTCTTTTACATCTACAGCTACTACGTACATTTACAATGGATTCCTTCATACTTTGTGTTTAATTAAATGAAGCTTCTGATTTATTGGCAAAGGATTGAACTTTAATGACCCTTAACATCTAATTCCCTGACGTTTTTGGGGATATGCTCAAAAGTCAAGTCTACTGTAGTTCTACCGATCTCATGTTTGGTAGTGTGGTAGGATAATAGGAGGTGCTGACACTTTAAAAGGTAGTCGTGTGCAACACACAGACAACATTATCAACAATCTCTTACTAGTTTATTATTTGTGCGATGTGAGACTCACATTCACGAAGTAATATTTTGAACAGTATACGCCAAATACTGTAGATATAAAGGACTCATTGACATATAATGAAAAAAAATGTAAAACAATAGTTTTAAATTCAATGATTTTTACGAAGTCATACCGTAATACAAAGGATTTGATGTATCTGAATTTTAATCACAGTTTTAACAATAAATGAAGTCATGAATTATGGAATTAAATGCCAGAACTTTGACTGTTGAAAAGCAATCACGAGTTAATTCCATTTCTTTTTCCTCTCTCAACATCTTAAATTCATGAAATAGGAAAATTTTATGCTGTTATTTATTTAAACATCTTAAAACAAAACTCAGATGAAATTTTCTTTTAAATGTTTTTGATTTTTTCTAATAATTTATTATTTTTAGTCGTGTTTATTTAATTTATTGCTTTAATGCGTTTCTTATATAAAAACATATTTAACTCTGTTAAAAGTGTTAAAATTAACTATCATCCTGCTAAAATGAATAATTACCATCATCCTTGGAAGTCAACGATACGACGTTAGAGCTTTGACAACTGAAAAACAATCCCGAGTTAGTTTTAACTGGGATGAAACTCATGGAAAATTTAGTTTATGAAAATAAATTTTCCGGATTGAATTCGCAAACAACAATTTATTATGATTGTTTAGTTGCTTCATATGCCGGGACAGTTGTTTACAAAGCCATCAATTTCCACCTTTTGGCACAAAAATTGAAAAAGATGGTTTTTTCCATATGGAGCACCAGTGAATGTGTCATTATAATCTCGAAAATAAGTAGGTTCTCGTAACTTATAAGCAGGGACCATACAGATCTCTCAAAGTATAATTTTATTCCTGAACATTATAACCACATCACATTTTACGAACTTCAGTCCTCATTATTGAATATGATGGTTCTTCTCTTGCGTTGGTAGAGAGGTCACCACATTCCGTTTGTTAGAAATACACGTTTCTCCATCAAGTCACTACAATTTCTTCTCTGATTGAATGATCCGTAACAATCTATGGAAAATCATTATGGACCACCAAATCTGATTATTGAAAACTCACACATGTTTATAGACTAAAATTTTTCATGAGAAGTGTCAAATGTATTTTGATACTTCTGCAAAACAAATCTATTTAATTTACTTAATCAATGTATTGAAAAGTAATCAAGATAATTGAGATTCTTGAGATGTATTGGATATCAAAATTATTTTAAAATGTGAGAAGTTTCATTTTTCGTTTTCAAAATTTTTAAGTTAAGTTATTAATAACATAGCTGAATGTTAATCCCAACTAACCTATTTTGCAAATGTAATTTTAAATATAATAAAACACTAGTAACACAATTTTCATGGCAGAT
>CM075855.1:53453781-53472388 GCA_037975125.1 Latrodectus hesperus
CTCTACTCAATAATCACATTTCTGGAAGCCAGTCCTCTTCTCTTCTAGACAGCCAGCTATTAATTAGTTTAGCTGCGAGATGACAGTTCTGGCAACAGGTATGGGGACACAAGTTCTGGCAGTTTTCATTCCAGGCATGTGCCGGACATGGCAGGGAATTAAATTTTGCGAGTTTGAGGGAAAGGGATGGACCTTTTCCTATATATTAGTACAGGAAGAATTTGGCTAGCAAACCTTTCATCAACCACAACAATCTGGTGATGGATGTGCCACAAGCCTACATACTGTAATCTTTTAAGAGAATTTTTTGTTTTCATGTGCTCTAAAGCGTGTTTCCGAAACGTGTGAACCCAAATTTAATTAACAGTAGCCACTAAACTGAAACTGAAGTCGAAATTATTTATGAGTATGTGAATAGTCATATCACACACAAGAAATTATACATTATTTTAATGTGATTATAAAAAAATGAATAATAAAATATACATTTTAATTGCTAAAATTTATTATGCATTAATAATAATTTAGGTGTTTAATTACGCCTGAAAATAATTAGAAAATACACTAGATTCATTTAATAAAAAAAGCTGAATGTATATAATTACATATTTAATATCATCAAATATTCATTTTTGAGAGTAAAATATTCATTTTAAGTTCTTATGGGAACTATTATATTTAATAGAAAGAAAAGAAATCAATATTGTGTGTAGCTATTATTTTATGTAATTTTATTAACCCATAACTAATTTAATTAATTAAAAAATGTTATCTTTTTATTTGCAGAATTTTTCACATAAAAAAGAAGAGAGAATTTTTTGTTGACATTGAATTGTACCAATAAAAATAAAATGAAACGTTTATTACTGCATAGTATTTATTATCAAGTAAAAATGTTATGTAAATAATGATGGAATTGATTTAGATAATTGACCTATCGACATTTTTTTCCACTAGAGGACACATATAATTTAAAAATAATTCTAAGTTGTTACAAACATATACGATGAGAAAAAACTCTAGAGTCAAACACTCAGATTCTGTCCCGATGTAAATGATACTAAAATACCTTGAAATGTTGTTATTAGACATTACCTTGGTGCAAGAATAACTACACAATTGACTCCGTCACATGAGAGTCTCAAAAATGTAACCTGTAATAAAATTATGTATGTTAAGACAAAATTATTTATTTTGGGCTTAATTTGCAAAGAAATGTTATTTTCTCATCTTGATTTCATTATCTTAATGCATTAGATACTGCCAAAAGATTGAATGAATTTATTAGTACACATTCAATATCAATTATATCTTGCAATCAATGCATATGATCAATGCAAATGCAAGATGTTCTGAAGTTTGACAGACAGATTTAGAAAGGTAATATAAAGCACTAAGAAGATGAAAACTTACTGCAAAACTCTTAGGATCAGAAACCACCTTGAGAGGGTAAAAATCGTGGAAAACGTACGAAAGTTAATACTTCATTATGGAATGACAACAGTGCAATAATAATCATAAAATTTCTTTGATTTCATATTACTGAAATAACAAATTAAATTTTCAAGAAATCTTTAATTATAAATCTTCAGAAATCAATACCTAGAATATACTCTTCTGTCGGTGTAAACAACACATGTATGCCAAACAGCATTTTGCCAAACGAAGATTAGATAGCATGGATAGGCTTGCAAATTCAACACGTTTCAGTACATAGACCGTAGTAATTAGCGCAGAGTGACAAGATAGTGGCAAAGCAAAAATTAATCAACTGTTTTCTATTGATGAGAGTGTTTGAGAATGTGATATTCATGCAATAGTCGAGCCTTATTTGTATCAAAGAAAATTCTCACACTACTAAAACCATGATATTGCGCATCATCTTGATGAAATGTCTCTTTTCGCAATGGTTAAGTAAAAGATAGAAGCATGGATCTTAACACATCTTATGGCCACTTTTCTAAGTACCATTAGTACAAACCAGAATTTAGCATCACATTAGGTAATAGGTTAGTATAGTGATGTCGAGTGAAGAGAGCAATGCTCATTCTATTTTATGGTGCCGGACACGGCAAATATCTAATGTCGCAATCAGACCCTAGATTAATCGAAAACACGACATCATAATATTGAAGGGCTGCGGTGGCCTGGTTGGGTAGGGTGTAATTCTTATTATTGGGTTTGAATACCAGTTTAACCAAAGATCTATCAAGTTTACTAGAGGCGGATGGGGCGCGTTAAATAGGTCGTGATAGCAATGTCCTCCGAGTGAAATGATATCTCTGCGGGTGGCAGGCCAAGTATAGGAAGTCATCTGTTTCGTCACTGCTTCGAAATCACGCAGACTCCATCCGGCTGCAGCTATATAATTAATAGAACCCAAGTCAAGATAGGGAACCATGCTGGTGCAACAACATCATAATATTGTTTATAATTATTGTATAATGTGTTTGATATATATTATCAAACACCCACTATCGAATATTCGCCAAAGAATATACAATGGTGACAATATTTTTAAGCAATTATAAATAGTATTAAATATCATTACCATTTACCATTGCGAGCAATTTTTAAAATGTTTGAATTAAAATACCTTACTATTTATTATAAGATTGAATGTATTAATTTCTTTTAAATTGATATTAAAAGTTCGTAGTTTTATAATATAATTATTAAATTATCAACTGCATTATTGGTTACTTTATAAGGAATAAAAAATAATTTAAATTGAAAAAAATTGATGTATTTCATTCTATTTGTTTAAATATACTCACTTTATTTATCAGTAACAATGCAATCTAGTACTTACCATTCCTTACTTATCGTGAGCCGAAATACAAGTAATAATAAACTTTAAAAAAATTTTAACCTCTCAAAGTTTTAATATATAGTTTACCCGTAACATTTTTATCGATAAATACTTTTTGCAAATAAATATTGAATGATTGCATTTGAGAGATTGATTGAAATCATTATTCTAGATTGAAGATATTTAATCATTATATACTTATAACGCAATTTTGTAACTATTATTATAATTATCCATTTCTTTCATCAACACTTCAAAATCAAACATTTCTTACAATATAGCTATTTAAAATATTATATACCCATTTTCTATCGTTTCAAACAAATGCCTATCATTCATGTTTCGATTGTAAGATATCATCTCTTATCGCTTGATGATCTGACAGATTATGCATTGGACAAATCCACTACAATACATTATAAATTTTTGAGTTGCCTAAAGAACGATAAAGACCAGGTTTTACGATCTGGAATGTACAGAGGAGCCATTAAGACAATGCATGTTCTCTAAGGGAACTATGTATATAATATCAGTATAGCCTGAAAAACTATGTCTAAAATCTTTTCTTAGCGATTAATATATCAAATCTAGGTTTCTGAGATTATACAGTGTAAAGAGATATCTTATAGAAATAAGTATCTCATCCCTACCATTCGAACACAGTTACATTGAAAACAATAAAAAAGCAAGCAGAATGATTAATGATATACTGCATCCAAAAACATTAATAACATTCAAACTCTTCTACAGTTTTTTCTTTCCCTCACACACCAACGCCCTCTAACAACAGGAACAGGCGCTACACTGTCTGGTCCATGTAAATACGCTTGGAATACTCCTTTCGCCCCACTAACCCTAAGAACTTGAAGTTGTAGTTCTTTTTTTTCTTCCCCTTCCTTTTTGTTCTTCAGTGATAGCGGAAGATTTTCTTCTCGACATTTTTTATCCAGTGTGCCGGGTTGAAAAACGAACATCCTTCGAGATTTAATGGATAAGAGGGTATTACTTAACGTTCTTCCTTCCAGCTGCTTGATTTTAATATTTTCCCCGTAACCGTATTCGCGTAAAAAGAGCGGAGGATTGTGGGAAATGATGTATGGGAATCGGGTATAGGTGGGGATAAATGTTTTTCAAGAGAAAAGCAGACGCAGTGGATTAGAAGTCCTTATAGGGAATATATAGAGGGATAAATCGAAAAATTTATAGAAGTATTAAAATAATTGAATAGAATAGAAGAATGAAAAATATTTAAGGCATGAATAATTCTTAATTTTCCGATTTTTCTTTTGCTATTATATAAAAAACATTCTATTTGTTTTAAAAATACAATATATTTAAAGTTAATGTGTTAAACATGACGAAAATTTGTTATTAAATATGGATTTTTATTTACATTAATTAAAATAAACTGTCAGTTTTGATTTTTGTAATGAAATTTCCTTGAATCTGACGTGACTTGAATATCAGAAATAATATTTATAATGAATCAGTTGGCTATCAGAAACGTTAATCTTTCAAAAATAATATTAAAAATTAATTATCGAAAATGTAAATAACTAAAAATGTATTGTTATAAAAAATAAAATAGTTTTAATGACAAGACAATAGCAATAATAAACTTCAAATTCAAAATGCTTGAAAATGAGTGAAAAAATGATTCCTCACATTGGTTTTATAATGATAGTAAATCCTTTCAATAATTTTATAAGTGCTTATCTTTTGGAATAACTCATCATTACATTTTCAACTATTTTTTTATTTTAATAATGAATTATATTTTTGAAATGAACACTAACTTGATAGATATATTGAATCTGCGTATTTTATGAAATTAAACTCTTCGATAGCGATTGCAAATGTTCAATAAAAAGTCACATTAAAGTTGAAAAAGTCATTGAAAATGCATTTCTAACATTATACTTGGAATTATTTTAGGCACATTTAGAAAATATTTAGTTTCACCAAATTTTTTTCCGTTATTAAAACTAAACAGACAGAATCAGATATCAAAAAAAAATCTTCAATAGAAATATAGTTTTTATGCCTTGACTAAAATTATGTATAGCTATTACAGTATCAATAAAAACTGGTGAAAGAAAATTGAATTTTTTAAATATATTTTTACAAAAACTTCCCCACACTTTAAAAGAATTTTTTAAAAAATGACAAAATTTTTTTTACAAAATTTTGATTTTATTAATGATATTTATATTTTTCTTTTGATAATGCCAAAGACTGCCACCAAGATGACTATTAAAATTTGACTAATAAAACTTACAGGTTATACTCAATAAGTAGTAAAGATATTGTAAAAAACGGAATCAAACGTAATTGTCCCACGAGCTGTGCCTAGTTAAATTAATTGAATTCATTTCATCGTTCAATGGAAGAAAGACTTAACATACTTAATCTCTTATACTAATTAATTAAACTTTAAAAATATTTTAAAACTAATTTTACTAAACATTGATATTCCAATTAAAATCTTTTATATGCTCGTCTTTTGAATTTTAGATTTAATATAAGATGGTCGTAAAATTTTTAAATTATGGCATTGAGGACTTTTTATTTTATGTATAATATTATTTACTGAGTTTATGAAATATCCACATAAAATTCTGAATCTAGTGCAAACTTTTCTTATTAAATAATTAATTTTTTAATTATTAAATAATTATTAAATAATTAATTTTAAGTTTCAAGAAGAAAAGTTCTTATGAATTTTAGCAACAAGTGCTCAAAAGTTTCATTCTTGATAATTAAATTTACTTCCTCATTAGTCGTTAAATTGATATATAAAAGTGATATATGATGATAATGCAAATTGATATATGATGATAGTAAAAGAGTATTAAATTATTTCATATTTATATTAGTCGCAGTTGTTTCTTTTGACATGTCAAAATTATATTTATATTCATTTGGTTGTTATAGTGATAAGGGGGAAGTGACTAATTACTATGTCTTTTTGCTTTTTAACAGATACACAGAGTGAAATTGTGATAGTATAATATAATTCCATATTTATTTTTTATTCATAAATTTGATGGAAATAAAATATAATTTCCTTCTATTCATGACAAACTTTTTATTTGTAGCTCTCTTAATTTTTCTTTCTTATATAGTTTTGATTACACGTTTTTCTTTAAACTTTTCTCACTTTTATTTAAATGACTTCTTTTATAGTGAAAATAGTAAAACGTCTACCAGTATTTATATATTATTTGAATTTGCATAAAAGATCTTGATAATAACTAGTTACCTGAAGTTATCTTAATGATGCTGACTATCAAATCATGATAAAAATATGCGTCGTTGGAGGAGACATTTTGAAAAAAAATTATTTGTTTCTTTAATTGCCATATAGTCTACAACAAAAGTTTTCTGAAGAGGTTATTCAAATTACTTAAGCTATGAAAAACTTAAAGAATCTTGATTAAACTATATATATATATATATATATATATATATATATATATATATATATATATATATATATATATATATATATATATATATATATATACTACCAACATTGAAAATGAGACATCAAGAAAGAGTAATCAGAAAATTATGCAAATTTCAGGTTATTGTGTTATAAAAATGATGTGAAATGCGCAGCTTTCCAGAGAGCATAGAATACGATATAATGTGAAGAACTGGAAAAAAGGTAAATATTCATGCCATTATTGCTAATTGGAAAATAATCATTGAAAGTTTGTTCTTGCTCATCAAAGTGTTCCTGTAATTGCAGAGAATCTTAGGCCATCGTCGACGGAATCAGTTATAACAGATAGACAAGTTTGCGAGAGGTAAGGTGATTGGACTAAGAAGGGCTAGTTGGTCTTTACTACAAATTGCAGTTGACAGACACCTAGGCCCGTCCACAGTAAACTTGCTGTGGTGAAAATGGTTCGAACAACGAACTGTGGAACGTTTGCGGGCTGCCGTGCAGCCAAAGTGATGTCAGCACACATGGATTGACGCATCCGATGGGAGGAGATGGCGGTCTCGCAAAGCATGCTTACCGAAATTCTTCAGCATGTGCAAAACATCCTGAATGCTTTCAAATGGAGCAGAACCAGTGGCCATTGATTGGTTGATAATAGAATTCACTCATGGCGTTTGTTAAAACTGCCATAGACCTCACAACATAGACACCAACGTCTGGAATGGTGTCGGATTAGAGCGATGTGGACGATGGAGTGGCACAGTAACGTCTTCTCAAATGAGTCGAGCTTCCTGTTCTTCAGTGGTAGTCAATACTTACGTGCGGGGCGTCGACGTGGAGAAAGATCTAATCTTGCAGCAATTGTGGAACGCCCCACCACGTGACAACGCGGAATAATGGTTTGGGGTGCCATTGCATACTATTTCAGGTCACCTCTAATTTTACTTACCGCACTATGACAACCTAATGATGAGTAGATAGATTATATTCTACTCCCATTGGCACTCTTCTACCTTTAACGAGTGCCCAATGCCCTTTGTCAGCAGGATAATGCCCGACCATACATTGCTCACACCAGAATATGCACTTTGGCAAATGGTTGACTGGGAATGAAGAGCCATTGCTCACGACGCCATTCATACTCTTTTTGACTCTGTGTCTAAACGTGTCTCTTTTTGTATCACCATCCACGGTAGTGCTATATCCTTCTGACCCAAGCCTTTTTCACTCTGTATTTTGCATATCACTTCGAAATACAAATCAATTATTGTTCATTGCTCTCTCTTTTTGTTTGCAGAGTTTCGTCACTTTCTGGCAACTCCTTCTTGGTGTTTTATTTTCAATGTTGGACAGTGTATATATATACATGCACACACACACATAAGTTAACTACTTATTATTTAATTTTTATTTGTAAAATTATTATTAACATGCAGTGAATAATAGTAATACAATTAATTACATAATTTATATATGTTTTTCGAAAATAATTATGATATCTTTAACAAAACTGTTAATTAAATTTACTTGCAATGCATAAAATTATTAATGTACTTGCTATTATGAAATTTCTAATTCTAAGCTTGTTGAACGTACTCTTCAAGCAATTACATTTAATAAGGGAACAAGCTATAATTATATTAATATTTGTAAAGTTTAACAATAAAGTTTTTGCAAAGTTTGTATTTGTAAAGTTTTTACCTTTAATGAATAATATAAAATTTTATCATATACTTCAATTGATAATATACAAATATACAAAAATGTAACAAGATTACATTCTTTACCTTCAATGGATAATATGATTCGTAAAAATTTAAGCACCATAAAGGGATCATTCAAATCAAACCAAACTTACAGGAAGTATAGGGTGAGATAAGATATGCCGATGATTAGAAATACAAAGCGATTGTGCATGCTTAGAATGAAAACCAATTTCTTATCAGCCGCTTGTTCCATATGTATATGTAAATAAAATGTGCTGAAAATAGTTAAACATCCTCTGTTTGAAGTAAACTTTTATAAATAATATACAATATGCCTCATCAAAAGAGGAGAGGGCCATATGAATAATTTACGAAATTAATACAAGGTCGCATTGTGAGCATGAGATAGGCTAGATTTTCATTGTGAGAAGTCACAGCTTGCACACAGTGGGATACTAACTAGGACGCGTGTTTGATATAATAAGAATAAAAAAATAGAATTTCAATTTACTTAAGCTCTACTTTACCTTAGTTGTTTCAGCATCTTCTCAAACCTCATTTCTCAAGCTAATGGAAACATAATTGAATATCAAAGAATAAAATCATCATAAGTTGCATATTTTTCTTAATAATGAATTATGTGGGCATCACTTATCTCTTGCAAATAAAATATTTATGCTTCAATAAAAATGTTAATATCTATCATTTTACCATTATTATAAATGTACGTATGTTCAGATATTCATGAAATCATAAAGTTAATTTGTGCCCAGGATTTTGTTAAAAGCAAATATACATTCATAAGTTTGATTATTTAGAGCATATTTAGACATATTTAGAACACATGAAGATAGCTCACACTCTTAAATTCATCAATCAAGTTGAAGATGAATAACATTTGTAATAAAAGCGAAAATCAGAAACAAAGTAGAGAATAAATGCTTGCTATCTTGTATTAGCGTCACTTGTTCGTAAGATGATATAGCTTGGTAACACATTCTAAGTGAGATATTAGTAACAATCAAAGAGGATTTTATGAGTTTCCTATCATTTCTGGGATAAAAATTAATGAGTCAAGGGGGAAATGAAATTAAATGATGACAAAAAGTAAAATTAGAGTAACCTTGAAGCCTCCTATTTATGCCGTTGCGCTGCCGTGAGAGTTAAAATTCTTGACCATACCACACAAACCATTCAGAATGCAAACATAGTTTTTAGCTAACGATATGAATTATTGTTAAATGCTTAAAATTATCAATGAAATTCTTCGCCAATACTATGTTTATAATGTCATAAATAAAGTGATACTAACTTACTCATCCAATAATGTATGTTACCATAAAGAATATTTATAAATCAGATATTTTAAAAATCATATTTTTTCATCATTTCACTAAATTTCATTGAAGAACATGCGTTTTAAATGCAAAAGTGCCAATGGATTGTAATTTTTTTCATATAAAATAATATTGGCGTAGTGTTTTATTTAGAACTATATATAATTCTTTGCTAAGCTTTCAAAATGTATTCATAACTTTTGAGAATTTCAAATAAAAATGGAAATTCCACATTACAAACCAGTGCGAAACTTTCTCTTTTAGAATAAAAAAGTATTTAGTTTTATGCATAATAAAAAAGACGCTGCCTTTTAAGATGACTCATAAAAAACCGGAAACAGTCGAAATGAAAAACTCTATGAGGACTCTTAAAGGACTGATACAGAACTTTTCGAATTGTGCCCATATTGTTTGATCAAAACTTGGCGCGAAATGTATTTGTACGCCAAATGACTCTCAACAATTCAATTTCAATGTTTTTATCCATTTGGAAGTGTACGTGTTTTGGCGGTTAGGCGTTTGGCTAAGAAAATAAAAAAATTCTATTGATTGCTCTTCTAACAGAGAAATCTTTTCAAAGGCAGGCAGAAAAAGGACCATTGCGAAACGGTGCGTGAAATGAAGGTAAACGGAAAACAAAAGTTTAAACCACACTTTCTTACTTTATTTTTTGTGAAAAGTAAGACAGAGTTCCCGGTGAATTTGAAATTAAGGGCTTAGAGGAAGAAAGTAAGTTGCGACTAAGTTTGGAAGAGTGGAGAGTTCAAGGGGAAGAGGGAGGTGAGAAGGAATGAAAGAAATAAAAGTTGAAGGTGAAGAAAATTGAAAATTTACGTGCGGAAATCCATATTGTTTTATTTGTTTTGTTTCTCTTAGAACACTTGTGGTTTTCGCCTGTTGTATTTTACTGAATTGATATTCTTTGCGTGGTTCTATTATTCGAATGCTTTTATGTATATGGATATATATTTTCTTGATATGAATTTATCTTTCGTATTAAAGATTTGAAAAGAATATGTAAATTATAACGATAAATTTTAAATAAAGAATAAATTTTTTTACGAGTTTGAATTATATCTGAAATAAACGGAGGGAAATATTTATTTATTTTGTAGTTATTGATTATTCATTTAGTGCAAATTAATAATAAGATGATGTTTTCTATTACATTAAAATTAATTCCAATACATTCATTCCCCAAGATATTTGTTGTAGGTTTGAATATTAATTCAGGGATTAGAAACAAGTTTTCTATGTAAGATGTCCACATATAAAATCATTATGATTTTAAAAAATATATTTTTTATTTGCATAATTTTGTACTGAAACTTGTAAAAATAATATTGAAAAGAAATCACCCTTTTCCGGACCAAGAAATTGTGATATAGAAATAATGATTTAATGAATTATTAATGTTGCGATGTACGTGTTGAGTAATGAATATGATAAATAATCTTTGAATAATTTAATGTTGTGTTATGAATAACTTAAATCAAAATTTTTCAAATTGAAATTATGTTCGTATTCACATAACTCATTCCACTAGTAAACCATCATTCACGATGTGAAATGATGGTTTAATAGTGGAATAAATTATGACGTACTCAGAAAAGCAAAAGTCAACGCTTCAGATTTCATATTACCATATAATAATTTTTTAAAATTTGTAGTTAGAACAAGTAAACTTTCAATACTCATTATTCCTATTAATAAATGAACCATCAATTTTGTGAATGAATTATCATTGAAAGTAAGTATAATTATAAGCGTCTTAAATTTAATAATAAATTACAAACGTCTCATTACATCATTATGAAATATGATTAAATATTTAGAAGGAAAAATGATTTCATTTTTTTATTTTTAATTCAGGGTACAGAGATTAAATCTTACAGAAAATATAGTTAAAATGTTTTTGTATATTTTATTGGTTGACCCAGCAAACTACGTATCTAAAGATTCTATTTTATTTTATTTTCGTGTTTCCATTATAATATACAAAACCAGATATTTCAATTTATGGGTCATGTTTTATAAATTAATGTGTATAAAGGCATGCATTATTGTATTGTAATTATTGTATTACAGATTTCTAAATATGCTACAAATTCGGGACAGGTGCCGTATAATCTAGGATGCCAAATTCTGATATTGGCGATTTTTTGGCGGATTTTCTTGTGTATCTGACAACCTCGTTTTTATTACGTCATATATATGGAGACCTATAAGAATTATGCAGAAAACTGTATTTTGGTCACCCTAGTATTTACGTCATCGCGCACGTCACGGTACGTAATCTTGGCGACATTTCTTCATCGCCAAAAAAATTCAGAATTTGGAATCATGGATTATACGGCACCTGTGCCACAAATTTGGTTCGGAAAATTAAAAGAATCAGATATTCTTCTTATTTTACCAAATTATTATAATTTTTTCTGAAGATTTAGTTGAAACTTGTTTACTGTATAGCCAAAACTGTACTTTCAAAATATATCTCGAACAGGAATTGTTGAGCAACAAATTAGTAGAAGACGTTATTACTTTCAGTGAAATTTCTCCTTATAATAAATGAATTCGATATTATTGATGATGTCTTTTCAGTATATTCTTGACATTAAATTCTATACAGCATTGCATCAAGAAAAGGATCAAGTTTGTAATATTTAATTTTCAACTGTATTTTACTTGTATAACTCTTTTGTACAGTAAAAATTGTTAAAGTTGTTAAAGTAATTATGAGTAATTTCTTAGAAATAATTGATTAATACGTCTTCCAGGAATAAAGTTTTTAATTTAAGAGGAACATTCATTATGCTTATTGTTATTTTTTATAACGTATTTAGTTAATTTATAATCATAAAGCAGTTACATTTCAGAAACTAGTTCACTAAGTTACCTACAATTTCATACTGTTTTTATTGTTTTGTTACTTCAAAATAAAAGTTTTCAACCAATTTCTTATTTTTGTTATTATTTAAGAATTGAGTCTTGCACTTTTCATATTTTTATCAACATGGCAATCGCAAGTGTTAGGTAGGAAATATTTTATTTATAAATACATTACTTACCATTGAAATCGTTATGTGAGAAAAGATGTAAGGAAGTAAAACGCTCATAAGAAATTTACGTACAGGTAAAACATACTCTAAATAACCATGTGTGTACATTTAAAGCAAGAGTAAAGCATGCAAATAATTAGATTTGCAATACATTCTCTTAAAATAAAAAGTGGTAGCAATGCGTACAAAGTATGTAAAAATAGGATTTTTACAGTAAGCACTTCATAAAGGAATTAAAAATCAACATTATACCTGTATGAAAAAATAGAAAAGCTTAAAGCTGTCAGTTGGAGTCAGGACAAATAAACCAATAAATATTTGTTAAATCTATTTTGTATAACAATAAATATTTGTTTAATCTACCCAGGTAGATTGCACAAATATTTATTGTTATACAAAATACAAAGGTTCGGTCTGTATAGATCCCGTAATTGTCAGTCAAATATTAAATCATGACATTTATTTGGATCATCAAGCTGGTTTTCAGTACCTTTCCACCACTATTAGTTGGAAAGTCAGCCATGGTATTTGCATAATCTGAAGACATCATATAGTCATGTAATAAACTATGTTTGAAGCAACGAACATTTCCTAAACTATGCTTGAAAGATGACAAGTGTCCGTATGAACAGTTAGTGACGCTTATAACGCATGTGCTGTCTGCAGGAAGATCGTGACTTCGATTACTTTTGACTCTATATCACAAATATGAATACTTAAAGTGATATGATCAATGACGAAATTGTTTCCAGAAAAGAAGTGAAGTCATTTTTCAGATATCATGATGACAATGTCAGTGGTTTGATGGCATTGTTGAGAAAACACTTTCCAAAAGTGCAATTGATATCGTAACCTTCAAATTTTATGAAATTTCAAAGATTTGTACTCTTAACATGTAATGTTTGTGTTCGACAAATTATCTTCCGGGAATTAAATTATTGAATTTTTAATTAAATTATATTATTTGTAATAAAAAAAATATGGTATTAGAAATTAATGAGTGTTGGAGGGAAGTACAATCAAGTTGTAGATACCATACAATTATATTCTCATTTTCTATCATTATGTAAAAAATCAAATAAAAGCTTTTTTTAAATCGCTAAATGTATTAGTTACCCTCATCTTAAAGAGAAAACACATCCTATTGAAAAAAACTCAATCAGAAAAATGATAAATTAATAAAATTATAGCGTTTATCATAAATTATAACATCTACACATATTTGCACATAAGTATAAAAATTTTTTATAGATACACATTTTTAGACGAGCACAAAAAAATTTAAACTTTCTCGATATTTATTGGTATGAAACTGCATGTGCCCTAATATAGTAAATATCTTAAATATTTAATTTGAATATTACCAAAATAAAAACTTAATTTTTACATAATATCTTTGTCTGATATTGTCTTGGAATTATCACTAAATACATTTTAGTATAATTTGTTATTGAAACAAATTCTTTAAGCAATGCCAAATTAATGATACTAATATTGTAAATAAGAATTCAGTAATGAATAGGTAGTATGAATATCAGTACTTGATGTGAGATTTTATTCAGAATGTGCATTTTTTAATAATTCAGTAGCTATTTTAATATATGGAAATACTTTTCCATACTATTCTGGTAATTTGAAACATCATTAGTTATGATTTGGAATATTTTTTATTTTTTCTCCAAATTATCAATAATTTTTCTCCAAATTATCAATATTAATTTTTCTCCAATAATCTCCAAATTAGTTATGATTTGGAGATTTTTTAAAATAGGTTAAATATTGAAAATTTTTCAGTTTTTAAATGCCCTATTTTGCTTAATAATGAACTTTTTTCTTATTAAATGAATCTCCTAACATCAAATAATGGTATTACATAAAATCATATTCCATTAAAAACCTTTATTTACCCTAATTAAGGTTGAAAAATTATTAATAAAGCAAATAATTAGTAAATCTAAGTATAATAGTTTTTTTAGAATAAATACAGTTTCAAATATAATGAATAAATATGCATAATTACAACATGTATTAAAACACTTCATTTAGGAAGAAAAAGATAAAAATGTCTTAGGCTTTTCAATTTTCTTAATAAAAACACTTCAAATGCATGCAATTTTTGCATTGCATGATTGCTGGATTTGAAAAATTTATATTAATATAAAATTTTATGAAATATTACACAGAAATGACAAAAATATTTCAACTCATATTATATAAAATATAACAGAAATTTAATCATATAAATGAACGATAATAAGATTTTAAGTTGTATGAATAATTATACGAAAAAAAATACTAAAAAGAAATGGAAGTTTAATTTAAATGAAACATTGTTTCTTATATTTTTTATTTTTACTTAGAGCTTTATCATTGTATAAAAAGAAAACAGTGAAATTTTAGGATATTTTTCATAGTTAGTTTTGATGTATTTGCGTTTCTGCTCACATTTTAATTAAATTATTGTTATATGTAAAATTCAGAAATTTTTTAAATTGTATATTATTTCAAATTTTAGTATGAAATATAATAAAATAGAAAATTGCTTTTTATCACTTGGATATGAATTTTCTACAGATTGAAAAACTTATATTTTCAATATAAAAAAGTAAGAAAGTTAAAACTTCATGTTATCTCAACTTATTTCTCTAGTACTTTTCCATATTTATGTAATAAATGAGATATTTTTAATCCAGTTTAATTAAAAGCATCTTTAAAAGTGGTATTATATTTTTAAACATTCGGAAAAGTTAAAATTTGTTTGGAAATTTTTATTAGCCTTTTATCTTATTCAATTTATTATATTCCTATATGTGCCTTAGTGTAGGCACATATAATAGTAAATAGAAAGCTAGCAACATTCCTTAATTGCCATCGATATAAAGCAGATTTAAATTCTAAGTAATAGATTGTCGTAAATTTATAAATGTTCTTGTACAAAACTCCAGAAGACTATTGTCAAAAAAAATTTCATAAATTACATTATTAATATATATATATATATATATATATATATATATATATATATACAAGCTGACCCAGCCACGCGTTGCAGTGGCTGAGTTTTTAAAATACATTGAATCAATTTTTTACTAATTCTTGGGTTCAATCAAATTAATATTTTCTAAAAAAATTTAGAATAGGTTCATTCATAGGAGATTAAAAATAAAACGTTTCACCAAAATTTAATAGTAATAGGCAAAGTATCGAAATTTTGAAATTAAGCACAAATCAACATATACTTTCTGAATTTACATTTTATTCATCTTATATTAAATTATAGTTTGTAATCAGTGACTTGCTTATAAAATATACTATATAAATTAAAGACATCTAAAAATAAATTGTTATAAATTAGGTAGATAACACTGACATCGAACTATTATTATTTTAATTTTAAATTATATTAAAACTAAAAATTTTTTCCGCGGCATTATACTGAAATAAAAAAAATTAAAAGAATTTATCATTTGAATAAATAAATTAGATCAAAATGTTCTACTGAATAAATTAATAATTATCAAATTATAAAATAAAAATAAAATATAATAAAAGGCTATCAAGAAATACTTACATATTTTCGAGGTGGTATGAAAATTAGTAGAGAAAAACAGTAATAAATACAATTTTATTTTACTATTTATAATATTAAAAATATTCAAACTGAATACTGCACAATAATAACACAATACAAAGTATAATTATGAAAATGATTCACGAAAAATTGTTATAGTATCATTATACATCATGAAAATATATGTAAATTCTATATTTAACCACGCGCTTGCGCGCGCACGATAATTTTCTCGAAGATGGTATAATCTAGAAAAATAAACACGTCGCCATCTGCCGAATACCTGTGCAACTTAGATGCTAAACCGCCATCTATTAGGAACTTACAGAACTAACCTAAAAAATAAAAATAAAAATTTAGGGTTGTACTACCCCTAACATTTAGGGGGATGAAAAATAGATGTTGGCCGATTCTCATAAATACCGGATAAGCACAAAAAATTTCATCAAAATCGGTCAAGCCGTTTCGGAGGAGTATGGCAACGAAAACTGTGACACGAGAATTTTATATATTATATATTATATATATATATATATATATATATATATATATATATATATATATATATATATATATATATATATATATATATATATGGAATAAAATAAAATATTTTGGGAAGAGAAAACTTTATTAAGAATTCTTAAGTTTATTAAATACGCATATTTATACATCAAATGAGCATTTTATTACTAATTTACGATAGAAAAAGAATAAATATTTTATAGGTCAAAATAAATATATTTAATAGTTCCTACTGCTGATATTTAAAATCTCTCACACTTACTTATATTATTTATTTAATAAATGATAATAAATGTCTTTATTCAACTATTTTTATTCATTTTTTTTAAATTTTACAATAATAAGGCTTTTTGTTTTCAAGAATTTTGCACCTCATTAAAATAGGTGCAATAATTACAGGTTTTGAAAATCCTAATCTCAAACTTTTCCAACCTTTCATTTAAACGTGGATTCCTATAATTTTCATTTTATCACATCTTCCTAAAAATCCGTTATGATATTATTAGATGAAGCGAAGCCTTATTAACTCGGGAGATATCATTATGATTAATCACTTAATGAAAGTGCGCAATTCATTATGGCGACAGCGGAATTAGCAAAAATTGATCGCCAATAATTTTCCTCACGTGCCGTGCTTGGCAATTGGAATCAATCAGCGCCATTTAATAGTCGCCAAGATTGGCGTGTGCTGAGGGAACTTTTGATAAGTGCTTGTAATTTTCTTCAACTCAAAGCACTAGCCGGAAGGCGTGAGAAGAGAAAAGGGAAAAATAATTGCTGTCTACGGACTATTATTATCATTTACATTAGCGAAAAGTGATTTTCCCCTGTGACCAATTACATTTAGGGAAATGTAATTGCAGTTCTGATCCAATTACATTCCCACTCAGCGAATGACGTCATTTTCTTGGGAGAGCTCATTTGCTGACAATCTGTCTTCTCAAAGAATTCGACCAAAAGTGGAGAAGATTCTTATTTATTGTTCAAGAATTCTCTTTAATTATAGAAGATGGGGAATTAAAATTGCCACACTGTCGAAAACCGGAGACAAATGCGAGAGGATTTAAATGGATTCCATAACTTTATCGCCTGAAATATTTCGCATTTTACATTTTAATCTCAACAAAATGCTCAAAATTATTGCGCATTTAATCTCAACAAACATTTCTAGTTCTGTAACAAACTATCCAATTATCATAGAATTGAGAATAACTGCTTACGAGCGAATTTTCATTAAATATGGTAAGACGAAACGATTAACAAATATTTCTCAAAATTTATATCCCTTTTAAGAAAATAATAATTAATTACCATTAGCTACTTTGAGTAGAAATTGTATTATTATAAAGGAGCTTAATATCATACAATACTAAAAGAAAAAAAAACAACTTATTTTTCAGATATAAAATCAGATCTTCATGTAAGAACACGATGATCTTCTTATGAAAACAATGTTATAACTTCTTATAGGAAGATATCAAAATTAGGAAATAAAGAAACATTTAAGTAAATATGTTTGGTGCAAAAAGATGCTGAAGCTATAAAAAATTGAAATAAAAATTAAATTGTCATCAAAGTCATTTAGTGTTGATCTGTTAATTCTGAAAAAAGAGAAAAAGCTTTGAAAGAAAAGTAAAACCTTAATAAAATATTAATGAAATAATATCATATGAAAGACGAAAGGCTTTTCCTTAGATGAGAAATCTTATATTGTTGAATAATATGGTAATGAGAGAAACACAATTTGACGAAAAAAGTCTCATTCCTTGCTTCATCAAACATTCATTATAGATCACTATTTATAGATATAACATTTATAATTCCATATATTTCAAAAACAAATAAAGTATTTATAAATAGATTATGAAGCTTTAATCTTTTAACTTTGGGTAGTTTGTAATTTTGAATTCATGATGTCAATTTAGTTTGTTTGAAGATAATTTCTTCAAAATTTTCTTTTAATACTCCATTCGCAAGTTGAAAAACGAACTGGAAACAAATTTTTACAGAATGTGTGCTGACAACATTAATTACAACTAAAGTTATGCGGGGAAGATAAAAAATTGTATACAAAAATAAGAATGTTTAACATTAACACCTCTTTCAACAATAGCGCCCATAGCATTATTTGTCGATGCTTCTGATT